>JAPMOQ010048238.1:1096239-1179962 GCA_026543055.1 Argiope trifasciata
CATCAAGAAAATAAACATGGAAGCACAAACTGAGAGTCCAAATTCCTCATTTGGCATGCACGTCACAAGCTTATTTGAATATTTACGAGCTTTAACGAATATGCCGCTTTCATTTCCCTATTCTCCTTTTCTCTTTCAATGTATTTCTTTTTCATTATTTTTTAAAAACATATCAGGTTCATCAATAGGAATATTGCTATTTTGTTTAAAATTTTTCTTTAGGAAACTAATATACTGAAACTCCAACAACTACAGCAGAAAGTTGACAATTGTTATTTATAGCTTTTTGCCGTAGAGTTATTATGGAAGCTGCAAATTTAGTGAAATCCATTGTTTTACAAAGCATCACTTTTCTTTATTGTCCAGAAAACAAATGGGTTTCTATTGATCCTTGCTATCAATGTTATATTTGGACATTTTCAATTATTTGACTGTGTTGACATTTGAGTGCTCTTTTGGGGGAGTGGGGTTAATGTTTGATCTATGATTGTAGACAATCCTGTAGTTTGTGACAGAAAATTACTCTCTCTGGTGACCTTTCTTTCTGATTCAATTAATTTTCCTAAAATCTCCTTTTGAACTGCTCTCTATTGCGATTAAACACTGTACTACAGCTTGATTTTCAGAGAGATTCTGTTTTAAACACATAGGTTTAAACGTATGATTCTAATTACAAGAAAGTAAATTTTTATCTAATTTTCAAATATTTCCTTTTAAAACCGTTTTCGACATAATTTCAAACATTTTCTATAAAACTAGACAATGATTACAAATGAATCTTCATCATTCCTTAATATATATCAGTATCATGAATAGGCAGCTTGGCATTGGGGTAGCACGTCTTCTCCACGATCTGGACATCCCAGGTTTGAGTCCCGGTTTAGACATGGTTGTTTCTTCATTTGTATTCTATATGTGAGGCATGTGAAAGTCTCCCCCTGTAAAAAAGGGCTGTGCAAGCGAATATGTGTGTCATCTTCATACGAGCTAGAAGTCAGACTTCTCCTTTCTGGGTGCTCAGGGGTCTTTAATTTCAGAGGTTACTGCATCTTCTTTCTGCGGAAACACAGATACCATATCATCATCAATATCAAGAAAGTGTCTTGTTCATGGGAATAAAATCAACAAACAGGCGAAGACTGATTTAGCTTATTTTTAAAAATGAACAAAGGAACTCTTCTTTTCCATTAGAAGTGGCTCGCTAAAGAAATATGTGAACAGTGCATGTGATCCATGGCATAGAAACAATTATGAAAAAACAATGAAGATTAACGATTTTACAGGTATTATAGCGAGACCTCCTTTGCTATCTACCACCGAGAGCAATATAACCCGGCTTTGCAGCTTCTGGAATAAGTCCACTGAATCCTGACATGCTTCTTGATTAGAATTTCTTCCCAGTTACATTACAGACCATCCTCAAGCCCCGTCTAATAGCCCAGAGTTATTCTTCAGCTTTAGACTGCATTTGTTCTAATCTGATACCTTTGTTCCCAACAAAATTAACGAAGCAGAGAGTGAAAGAAATGACACTCAACTACTGCAGGTTTTATCATCCCTAGATCCCAAAGTTTAGTTCCCACATACTGAATCACCGTTGGAAAAACTACGGCCATTACCAAAGGATGGCACTAGACAAGGAACAAGAAAAGTGCAACAGAAGAGATGGGTTGCTATTTTGACAGATACGCCGGTGATGGACACACTTCAGGCAGATAAACAAGCAGTTAATATATTTAAAAAATTAAAAACAATTGTGAAAAGTAAGACTGTCCTACACAGTACGAATTAAGAAAGATAGAACCAAAACAAGAAAGTGGCCAAAGACTGGACGCAAAGAAATAAAATTAAAGAAAGCATTGGAGTGACAAAAAAGAGACAAAAACATTTATTGCAATATTAAGTCCATCTGTACTTGTACCTTGGTTAAAGATTCCTAATAAATGTGCAATTTTTAGTTAAATTTAACTATTTCAAATTAATTCAATAAAAGTTCCTAGTTACAAATATATATTTCTAAGTCTAATTTCTAGCTCATATGGAGATGACTCACACATTCATTTGTACAATCAATTTCTACAGGAGAGCGGGCACATTCACACGCCTCACAGATAGAATACAGATGAAGTGCAATTATGCCCAAACCGAAACTCGAACCCAGATCGCCAGGATGACTTGCTACCCTTATGCTAGGACGCCAACTAGTAAGCTGCATAATCTTATGAAAATAGCCCAGTTTTGGATGGAAGAAATAACATGAGGTAATCTATTGTTTTTATCTGGTAATATGTTAAACAATAAATATTTCCTAGTTAAAAAATGAAGCCAAATAGATGCGTTCCCATTTTCTGCTAGATTTCTCTTAGCGAGAATTATTTAAGCTTTGATTATAGTGTTAAGTGTTATTGCGGTAAGTTTCAAGCTGCCTTCGTCGAATATACTAAAATATTTCTAAAATCATTTCTCTTAAACATCCAGTGATCCTATCTTACTTTCAAACAAAGTACCAGAAGAGTTATTCTTTATATTTTTAGTATTGTTCATGAAATCGGTAAACGTTTTCTGCTCTATCATTTGAAGTAGAATGTTTCCACTTCAGGGAAAATATTTCTACCAGCACCATGGAAGGATGCGCCTGTCACACTATTTACGTAATAACTTGCCGATAATATGAAGGTTGCTGTGTATCTAGAGGGCACCATCTACGAAATATGATTTTCATACCCCCTGGCACAGAATGCAGCCGAATTAGTTTGAGAATCCCCAATCTTGAAAGGAATCCAGTTCAGATTCATTGATAATGGAATTAAAGAGTTCATCCTCCAGTATGCGTCCGAAAAATTTTTGCTCAAAGAGATCGTAGATTTTTAATTCAAATAAGGCATTGGTTTTACGTATCAAAATAGCCAAACTGATATTAAAGTTTGTACTCAGTAGCTTAAGTTGTAGAAAGATTTTAACATTTTAATATACTTTAAAAACAATTTGTGATATTTACACGAATTCTGCTTATATGAAATATTTATCTGGTTTAGATTATACATTTTTCTTGATTTTGACTTGTGGAAAATATATTCGAAGTCTTTCTCTATTTGCAGACTATCGATATGCATTAAACATTTATATAGAATTGTTATTTGCTATGTATCAAATAAGTTTTTATTTTGAAGAATTTTTATTTTATATTCGATGTCTTTGTCTATTTATATACTTTCCATGTACATTGCTCATATATACAAAGTTGGTATTTTCTATGAATCCAATAATTTTTTATTTTGATGAAATTTTAATTCATATTCGAATTAGTTATTTTATATTCGAAGTCTTTTTCTATTGATTGCCAGTGTACATTAAACATTTATATAGAATTGGTATTTGCTATGTATCAAATAATTTTTTTAAATTTTGTATTTATTATATGTGGAATAAAAAATGCATCAATAATCTAAAATAAATAAATTAAAATACATAGCTTCATAGAAATATTTATTTCATTCACAAAACATTTTCCAAGTATTAAAATGAACTGAATCGGAATTGCATAACTTTTAACCAAGTTTAAACATTGTTATCTATCTATCTATGTATATGTCAAAGTTTATTGATGTTACAATATGTATTGTAAACGACTTTATGAAATGTGTTCGAATCTTTATTTACAGCAATTAAATAGTTATCATTTTTCTTTTTTTTCCAGTAATAAGCAGCTTCACTAGGTTCATGAAATTTGTTTTACATTCTTTTAGCCTTTTAAAATATTTAACAAACTTTAGTTTTGTGAATTTACTTTCTGAAATGCAAAAGTCAATTCTTTTTCCTCAGCTCAGATGATTAAGACTTTCTCCAAGCAATTATTTGTCTTCTAAAACATGGTAAGAACGCATGTTTTCTATAATATGCAACTCATTTAAACATACCAAGATTTCTATTCATTAAATTTAAGAATGTTTTCAAGTCCAGTTTATTTGTTTTTTATCTCACCGGAGTGATTAAATGGAGTATGAGTGGACAGATAGAATGAATTCTATCTTATTTGGTTTAACTTTAAATGTATCTGGTAGAAAGTGAGTTGCTTAATTCTAGAATGCAATGGAATTAGCTGTTGCATTACCAGCAGAAGAATCGTCTGATTAAACGAACTGGTCTATTTTCGAAAATCATTCTAATGAGAATGAAAGATGTTTTGATATAATTTTAAAGTGATGGTGAAATAATTGGAGGCTTGAGAGTTCCTTTTTTTGAAATCGAGCATGAACGATAATGAAGGTAATAGTGATTGTAATCAGTGCATTACATTATAAATCTTCGCAATGAAAGTTATCTTTCTAAGTTGAAAAATCTTAAATCAATAGTATTTTTATGTTTTTAAGAATGTATAAATTAATTAGAAATTTAAAATTAATGAAATTGCAAACAAGTGACTGCTTAGATTGATTATACTTAAGAATTAGATTTAAGTATTACGTCAGATTTATGATATTTATATGAACATACGTGTGAACAATTTGAAATACTAAAATCTCTTTGTTTTATCAACGATATTATCCAGAACACACAAATCAGTTTATTCTCTTAATTTCAAAAATATAGTTAATCAAAGTCATCTATGTCCAATTGCTGGCGTATCTTTTTCATTCCGCATCTGTTTCAGATAATGAATATTTTACAGAATAAGACTTTTTTGAAGATTCCCATTTTGAGGATAGTTTTATTTTCACCTTTATTAGAATATAAATCCGATAGTAAGGACTTTTTTTGATGATTTGATACTCTTTTTGTTTTCTTCCTCTTAAGAATTTGTATAATCTCTTATTTTTGATATTAATATATAATTTTTTTTCTCTATTTGGTAAGGACTGTATCAAAGGAGGTATTGCATTCCTGAATTTTGATCGAATAATTCATAATTTCTTAAATTAAGGACATCTGTAAAAAGTGATAGGTCACATGAAAATGTAATAGTACTAAAATTATCTCAGAGGTATGCTTAAGACGAATATATAAAGATAGATTAAATGAAATAACTATTCTTTGAATTTCTTGAAGTTCTTTTTAAAAATGAAAATATGGATAAAATATTAAAAATGAATACATTTGAAATATGTATAATTTCTATATATTTGAAATGTTGATAATTATTGACAATTCCAATACGGAATAATATTAAGTTGCTTTAGGCACAGTAAAAGATTCTTGTGCATTTCATTTGATAGATGCCTCTGACTAGTTATGAGAACTATTTTCTCGATGATAAAGAAGCTTTTTTAGATTAAATTAAAATTGAATGGAAAATAGAGATAGACTGTGAGTTCGGTTATGTTATTGTAACAGCTTTCTAAATTATGAAATTGTATACAAAAATTAGCTTAAATGGTTAATGGAATTCGACATTAACATTTTTATTTCTGTATTAAGCAGAAAAATATCTTCTTTTAAATGACAAACTTAGGACACCGTTTGAACGATTCTAATATCTTATATTTATAATATTCTTTAACTTGAATACAATAAAAGTTGAATATAAAAATTAAACTTATTTAATATATATTTCTGCTTTTTTAATATATATTGCCCAGTTTTAATATATATTTTATTAATATATATTTCTTATATAATATAAATTTTTATAAAACCAGTATTTACATAATTCTTTTTAGCTTTGGTTATCTGTTACAAATTTAGGTAGAATAAAAAGCAATTGTTGGTTACATAACAAAAATATAAATAGCTAGAATAACGATTTATTCGTATTTTTGTAGTGGGTGTATTACGCATTTAAATACAATTAAATTTTAATACAAAGAATTAAATTCAAAAGGATATAAAGAGAAAACAATTATTTACTGAATTTATCTAATTCATTATACATAATTTTTTAGTTCATTTACAATTTTTGATAAAGGTAAGCGTTTTGATAGAAAATTTATAACTGAAAATAATTGTTTATTGATAAGCATTTTAAGTATTCCTGATTCAATTTTTCTTTCATATGTAAATACTGATTTACCTGACTTTATAATGCAGTGAATAATTCTATTTATCATCACATTCAAGTTTTGTAGGGAATTAAACACCATTTTTTTCTCAAAATAAGTTCTAGTAAATTTAAAATTATTGTAAAATCCTGCCGGTTAGTTGAAGTAACTTTATTAAGTTATAGCCTTATTTCCTTTACACAATACAAAGCCCATTCAAAATTCTATTTCTACAAAAGAAACAGCTAATTATGCATCAAATGTATTATTTATTGAAATGTCTTTGAATATGAATTCACAGTATGTGCATGTGAATATGCACTTATATTGAAATATTTTGTGTTCTGGAAAAATCTATTTCGAATATATTCCATGCATTATGATAGAATGTGTTTCTTGTAAATGAAATCACTATACATTCTGTCCCCAAGTGTTTCTTTCTTGCTTGCTTCTATGCAATAAATTCAATAAAATATGAATTCCAATTCGCTTAGAGATTAGTGTTTTTTATATGTAAGCTGAATTACAGGAGAATTTCTGAAAAGTAAGCATACGAGTTATCATTTCAAAATTTTTTGTAAGTAAAATAATTTTTTTTTCTGACTACGATATGCTTGAAATGGAAACTAATATTATTCTCTTAGTCATATTTCTTTTTGAATTTTTTTTCGAGAATGATACGTACTTTTTCCAGCTCACGAACAGATCTTAGAATTTAAACAAATGCTGATAGAGAAGAAACATTTCGCATTATTTCAAAATTGTGGATGTGTACGCAATCGAAGTTAGAATTGTAAAAATTTGGAATAAATTTGTTCAAAGATGATGTTTTGAATGCTTTCCCCACATTATTTCTTTTTGAAGTTTGTTTTAGATATAGTTGTATAAAAAGTCCAAATTATTTGAAATTAATCAGAAAATAAATTTTAAATTGATAAATAAAATTATCAAGTATTTACTCCTTGTTTTTTTTAAAAAATTCTTTTTCAAAATATTTCAAGTAATAATTGAATTTTATGCAATTATTTATAATTAGTATAAATATTTCATTATTCGCTCTCGTCTCTTTTGTAAAAAACCAGAAAAACTTGCGTTTTTACATAGGAACTGAAAAATAAAAAATATATAAATTAAAGGTTTTTTCCCGATTCTTTCAATTTTTTTCTTTAATTAGAAAAAGCAATATTCTTCTCTGCATAACATTAATTATTTATGGAATATCAAAAAAATATATGTCCAATATATAAAAAAATTATAGGAATTATTTTATTATAATTTATTAATTAATTTAGTTTATATAAAAAATTAATTTATAAGAATAAATGTAGATTTGTTTAGATTTTTCGAGTTTCTAATTCAGAATTTTGTAATTAATTATATATGTAATGGTGTTCCTTTCTCTTTTGAATAAAGAAATTTATTCATAGCTTTCCATTAACATTCATAATAAATTATAATACTTTATGAAAACGTGCTTTAGATATTCAGGTTTCGCTGAAAAAACATATTATTATAAAAGAACGAAAAATGATTTATTTTCTCTTGGCCAAAAAGAAATTTTAATTGAAATTTTTATAGGAAGAAAGGCAAATACTTTCTTTGAAACTGAATCGAAATTCTTTATAATTATGATGTCTGAGGCACTGATGATTTTTTTCTTTTCTGGAAAAATACTGTAAATCTGTAGCAATAGAAGAGTAATTTTTGAATATATATATTTATTTAGTTTGTTTATTTTTAATCTAATGCAACTATCTTTTTCAGATATTCATCTTAAAGTGCAAAAATAACTAAAAAATTTGTACATGGGTTTTCAATAAAAAAAGTTCTCACAAATTAAGCATCGATATTTTGCAGCCCACTAAAGTAAATTATTTGCTGACTTCTTACGTTTACTTCAAGCTGAAATTTATGATACTTAGCATTAAAGTTTACACTCTGTGCCCTTTTCCCGTTTCTTTACTTCTTTTCATATTCTATAAACACGCCTAAAGTTATTTATTGTTCTTTAAAAATATTTGGTATTTTTTGAAATATCTATTATTTCTGGCATCCAATTTATGAGGAAAACTTTTTATAATATTTGTTTTCTTAATGGATAATAAGATTCATTAAATGGAGCAGTTCAATTGTCTGTAATTAAATTTGACAAAATTGTTAATTACATATGTAATATGTTTGAAATATGTTAGTAAAATAATTGAAATGAATTGCATTTAAATTTGTTTTCAGTTTTGAGGCATAACATATTGTCCCGCTCACGTGTTATTGCTTCTCAGCGCAGCTAGTTACAAGGAATGCAGACAGTTTTACAATTAATTTAATAGACGCTGAAGGGATGAGACACCCTTAGTTACAAACTTGGGAGCAATTTTGTGATAAAAAGAAAGGTACTCTAAAATATAAGAATTTTGGAGATGCATCTATGAGACTCGAGATCCAAGTACCTGTTCCAGAAGATTCCAGACTCTGATCTATAGAAACGAAGGCTCACTTTGAGTTCTCATTTTGGAGCGTTAATTACCAAAAGATTCTTGTGTTGCTGCAGTTGCTTGATAAACATTTGTTATTTTCTCTTCGATTGTAGATTTTTTTCAATTATTTTCTTAGTGGATGCCTTCGTGTTTTGCCACTTGCGCTTTTCATTTTCGGGTGACGCAAAATGCTATTATCCATTATGTAGGTTATAGGACTGGTTACATATATTAGGTTGTTCGGAAAGTAATTTCGTTTTTTCCTGACAAAGGATTTAATTGCATTTTTCGCACCCAATTTCATACTTAAACCGCAAAATCATTTTATGTTTTAAGAGCTGATATAGCAAGGCTTGAGTGTGAAAAAGTGCAGCTGATTCTTCGCTGTAGTTTTTGGATGGTGCCCTTTTAAATATGGAGAACAATAAACAGCATTTTCGTCATTTTTTTCTTTTTTGCTATAAAAGGTAAAAATGCTGTTCAAGCCAGAAATAAATTAGCCAATATGTGTGGAGAAGATGTGTTAACAGTACATCAGTACCAGAACTGATTTGCAAAATTTTTCCTTCAAATGAGGAGGCCAAAAACCACCTCGATCAGTTTTTTTTACAGCAAAGACCAAAACTTTTATGAGCGTGTAATCATGTTACTACCAAAAGGTATTAGACCAGAATGGAAAAAGGTATTAGACCAGAATGGCAATTTTATAATTTAATAAATAATTTATTCATTAAACGAAAATTTCTTTTCATTTTGACACAAAAATACGAAATGACTTTCCGAACGACCCAATACATTTTTTGAATACCCTTATCAATATTATTATACTTATTAAAAAATGAGGAATATTAGTCTTATGACACTTCAAATATGCTATCTGCATTCAATACTTATGCATTAAATACAGTAAAATAAAGTATATTTCGTCTATAAAAGGTTTTAAACCACCCCATATATTGCATTGAAAAATAAACTGCCTGCTGTAATCCTCTCCAAAAATTAATATTTAAAAGAATTAACGAAAGATATAAGTGCAGCTTAGACGACGGTTCAGATATGGCATTTGGTTCTTATAAAAATTTAGGACAAATTTGAAATATAATAATCCATAAAAAACAGAAAGATATAAAAATGGTTTTAAATTTAATGGATTTTATAAAATAGATTATTTAATTACGTGTGATAATTACATATGTTTGAACGGTATGTACTATATTGGAAAATAAATTGCATGTTTTAAATTCCGCTTATTTAAAAGAAGATTATAAATTAATTAAGATAAATTTCAAGTAAAAATATTTAAAAAAAAAGCATAAAAAGGATTTTCAATTTAATAGATTTTATAAAATATAGTAATTAATATAAAGGCGATAATTATATGTGTTTGAACAGTAAGTTTTCTTTTATAATTACACTAAAAAATTATTTTTTTAGATTTTGAAAAAAATAATCTTTGTTAACCGCTTGCCTGATTATCGTGAGTAATTTCAGGTTCGTATATATTACAAATAATAATTATCCCGAGTAATCTCGGGTTCGTATATATTGCAAATAATTATCTCGAGAAAACTTGGGCGAAGCAGAATTTGTCAGTACAATTTCTTTAATCACGATTTTACTCGGTCTGGAGGAAATGAAAGGAAATGTTCAGCTTTGAGAGGCAGTTTGGAAAGTTATGTTGGTTTCACGGTTCTTTTGGGGGGATTGGTACGTGCTTTCCCTATTGTGTAGTATAAGTTTGCTTGTTGGATTAGTAATGTATATAATAAGATAGCTACGTTAAAAAAGGTAATGGCGATGATGCAAGATTGCGAAAACGATAATTTTTCAGATAGGATTATGAAAACGAAAATTTTCAAATCCGAAAAACATCAAATCCAAATGAGACAGTGTACTCTGTGTTCCCGTAAAAGAGATTATAGAGATACGCCAAGAAAAGAGACTAGAAGGCAGTGCACAGAATGCCAAGTATGCCTTTTGTTTCATAAACTATCATACAAAGATTAAGATTTAACTTTTTTTTTCATTTGCCCGAGATAACTCGAGTTATTAAACTAATATTAAAACTTTATGCTTTTACAACCATAAAAAATTGAAAAATCATTGTAAAACATAATATTTTGTTTCGATTCATTCCCTTGATTTTAATAATAATAAAAATATGACTGAATATGTTTGAAAGGAAAGCGGTTAAAATAATATTTAGTAATATGTAAATTTAGTCATAGGAAAGAAATATTAATAGAGACTGCTACCAATTCTCAATCGAAAGTACTTTTCATTTTGAAGAAATATTAATATAATTTTAAACAAATGTCTGGGCAAACATCAAGCAAGATGTCTTTAAAAAAAGGCCACAGACATGGAAACGATGAGACAGTTAAGAAACTCAAAGATAGAAATGTCGTTGAAAATCAAAGGAAACAAACATCCTCCCTTCCGACATCGTGACATCAGAGAAACAGCCATGTCCTTTAAAATCCCAGAGCTTTCAATAAAATTGCGGCATCTTGGATGACAGAGGCAGACACCTATAAATAAAGCCAAACAACGGATCCAAGTTTTTGTTACCATTTGAAATATAGCGGATCTCACTGGAAAAAGGAGATTCTAAAGTCATGCTTCTATTCAGGGAAGAGTGAAATGGATTTTAAGGGATCAGTGATAAGGTATTTAAAATAAATTCAGTAAACATAGAAAAGAGAGATATTTAAGAACCATCGGCAGACAGAAATTTTTCTTTAGATCAAAAGAAAGAACAAAACTTACGCTCTTTCGATTTCATGACAGCAGAGAAATAGTTTTGCTCTTAAAATCCCATAGCTTTCTCTAAATTTGCGGAGACAGAGGTCGAGAAACAAAGCCAAGTGATGTATTTCTTATTTTGTTACAGATTGGGATTTGGCGCAACTCACAAAAAAGAAGATTTTGAAGACACAATATCATTGTTTTTCTTTATGGATGTGATAGATAAAAAATTGCATGTTGGTAGTTGGAACGTAGATCCACTAATGTAGGTTCGATTAAACTTTTATTTTGACTGCCATTAAGATTTTTTATAGAGAGTAATGTCTGGCAATATCAATATGTATAATCGTCCAGTGCCATTCGTAATGCTGGATAAAGTTTAAAAATATCTCTACCCATTTTATTTGCTACATTATTAGAAATGCAACACTTATTGTGATTACAAGAGAATATGAAAGTATTTTTAATTAAATATATTAATTAACTGATCTATATATGTTCGAATAAAACTTGTTATTCTTTAGTGTGTTTACATTTCCAAAATACAGTTAACTTGTAAAATTAAACAATATTTTATATTTAAGGATTTTCATTCCAAAACTTCACACTTAATTCCAAACTTCTTCTTGCTTAATATTGTGTACAAAATAAAAGTTTTTTAATTATTGAGTTATGACGCAATTATTTTGAAAGCCATATAGGATTCATAATATCAGTTAAGAGATAAATGATTTATTTTAACAAGTTTAAATTATTTTTTATGCACATAAATAATTAACATTCAATGCAAGCAAATATTAAAATCATTTACTTGTTTTAAGCATCAAGTTATCACTACTTTAATAATTTATAATCGAATCAAAAGTTCGCAAATTTTGAAATAATGGTTAGAATTAATATTCTAGATACGATATTTCAATCTGTGTTTTGAATATTTTTTGTGTTTAAATGATATTACAGAAAATTAACTTAATTTAACTATTTTATTTAAATATTTTCTTTCATTATTTCGACACTACAGAAAGCTTTCAGTACATTTAAAGGTAATTAAAGAATGCTTTCATTTTTTCAGATAGTTTTTGCCGTTTGCAATAAAATTCGATTACCTTTAAGATTCAATTGGTATTACTTGAAAAGAGATGAAAGAGTGGAACATTGGCAGTTTTCTGCTATATTGTATAAAAATGAATTGAGATTGCAAATATAAATGTTTTATTTTCGAATTTATAATAATAAAAGCTCTGATTGTAAAGTTTAAAAATATATTCAATTTGCAACTGCCGCTAAAAAGCATTTCGATTTAATTAAATCAGCCAGTCCAAAACTAATTCAATTAAGTAATATTTCCTGACATGTACTATAAAAATGTATAGAAACTAATCTTTAAGCAATTAAAAATGTTTGTGACAACTTATTAAATTATGGATTAAAAAATACTGAGAAATAGCATTTTGGAAATATTTTTTTAGAATATGTATATATAAAATCTTATTATATCTTGTACATTTTTATTTACCCCATATTAAAATCGTTCTAAAATATTCTCTCATTTCCTGTTAAGATTCCATTTCTCCATTTAATTAATTCAAGAGAAGCTTTGCAAAAATGCTTTTGACAACAGATACCACGCTATGAGGGAAAGGATAAAAATTGCTGACTTAACAAATATTTAAAAAAAACCTTGTGTGATCGACGTGTGTTAGAAATCCATATGAGAATTGTAATTAGCACTGTAAACAATCTTTTCAATATTAAAATGTGGTATAAAAGACGAGAAAAAATTAATTTCATTCCTTTTCGCCACGTCAGTTTTTCCGCGCCGCTTGTAAATATGCCTGTCTCCAGTGATGGAATAAAACGAGCTTTAAGGTGAAAATTTTCTTTAATGTCTTTAAACTGCAATCTACTAACAAAATTTTAATTTTTCCCATTTATATACAGGGTGCATCCAAATTTGACCGACCAAAACTGAAAGTGATTGTAGATAATAAAGAATCACCATACAGAATGAGGTACCAAACGGTGTTAAAGTAACGAAGTTAATTTACCAATGACGAAAGATCATAGTAGAATTTGTAATTGTGGGTTTGCCTGACACTAAAATTTCTCAATTCTAATATAGAAATTTGTATATTTTACCAGGCATTCAAGATGTATGGAATATTTAAAAATACTAAAATAAGGGAAGAAATTGGATGAAAACTTGAAACTTTACACAGTTGGAAACAGAACAAAAAGAGACGATGGTCTGATA
Source organism: Argiope trifasciata (assembly GCA_026543055.1). Classification (NCBI taxonomy): domain Eukaryota; kingdom Metazoa; phylum Arthropoda; class Arachnida; order Araneae; family Araneidae; genus Argiope; species Argiope trifasciata. Next base: position 1,109,691 of record JAPMOQ010048238.1, read on the forward strand.
AGGAAAGGTATTGAAATCTGCTTTAATATAGGTTGAAATTTAAGCATGACCCAGCTGTTTTATCTTCTCTTTTTATTTGTTTATAAAAGAAAAGAACTTGACATCGTATTCCAGAAATATCTGGAAGATTTTAGCTCGGTGTACTTTATCAATCTTTTTTTCTTACAGAGAAAAAATGCGATAAGAAATTTAATGCCTTTTTGTTGAAAAAGTGAAAGCTGAAAAAATTCGCTATAACAAACTGTAGTGCAGTTTTACTTAAGAATTTTTCATGCATTTGAAATAAAAAATCTGAAATAAAAAACAAAAACAAATCTTAAAGCTTTGTTATTCGATTCAATTCCTGATTGGGCTAATACTTCCTCTCCTTTAGAAAGTATCTGACTTTTTTATTTAAAAAATTTTCTTCTAATTTTTCTTCTTAAGTAAATAATTGAATTAAATTCTTTTTAGAATCGAATTTTAATTCATTTTAATGATTTTTTTAATACGATGTAAAAGATAATTTAAATGTTGAAGAAATTTTAACGACTTGGTTTTTAATTTTCTTATATAATATGGGAATAATATATTAATATACAATAATCTTTAATACTTTTTAAAGGAAATGTTTAAAATACTTTCTTGAGGAAATGCAGATTTTAAAATTAGGCCAAGAAAACAATTTCTTAAATAAGGAAAGTAAAAATGAATTCGTGCTATAGTTTTTGAGATACATTTATAAAACGTTGTTTCTTCTTAAAGATCATGACTCGTATACATATCATTATCCTTCAAAAGTATACGCCACACGTCTAGAAAGTAAGTTCTGACCTCATGTTAGATATTATTAGGAAACCTTCATTATTTCAATGTTGTTCTTTCTGCAATCTACTGCCTATTATTTCTTAATTGTAATGTCTTTAATTTCTTAAACTTCAAACACTTTATGCAATTAAATTTACTAAGGATTGGGAAGGAATTAAAATCCGAGATCATACTATTGTCTAGATCAAGTTCAATTATGCTTTAATAACATCAGAATATAAATTATGTAACTCTTCGCACTTTTAAAGAAAAGAACAATTTAATGAATCACATCAATTGTTGTAATCAATAAGCAGGAATTCAATGAATCACGTTGTTGTAATCAATAAGCAGGTCTGAGCGCAATCATTTAGTATCGATAGCAGCTTTAATAGATGGCCATAATCAGCAAGCCATGTAGCATAAATTCTAACTAAATAATTGCATATTATTTCATATATCGGACTGTGATATGATTATTATCACTTGATCATATTTATATGAAACATGATCCAGTAATTATATGCTGCGTCGAAACTGGAAATTTCGTAATTTTTGTCAGATGGAAGAAACAACATTTGCATTATTAACACAAAATGACTGATACTATTGTTACAATGTAACGTCTGGTATTCAGAATAGTGAGAAAATTGTAGAGATATCATGCAATATTTTGTGCTCAAAGAGAAGGCAATTAGAAATTTACTCCACCCTAAAGTCTAAGGTGTACTAAAATTGCCTTCTGAGAAAAGTATTGAGACTTTAAGCAGCTAAAAGTAAATTCCTTGAATACGTCTGAAAATATATATGCAGTTGCTGTTTATGGCACTAGACGAAGACAAGCCCGCTAATGGAGTCAGAGATTTTAAGCCGAATTTTAGCGTCTTTTTCTTCTGTAGCACCATCTAGAGCCATGAGCAAGTCTTTGCTACTCGGACATCACGGCCCTTTGCACGAACTTCATCCATACATTTCATTCACTCGTCTACAGATCATAATTTAGACCAAAACAATCCCCTCTGATCTAGTAACTCCAGTAGCATTGTTTTATCTTGAATTCTGTGTACCTAAGATAGATTTATACGTGCACCAGCTACCATATGCACGGAGAATCTTTGGCCCCTTGGGGTTTGAATTCAAAACCCAAGGAATAAGAATCCAAAGTCGCAACAACCATGCTATTCTGCTATTCGAAAATCTGTATGAAAAATAAATACGTGCAACCAATATTTATAATGGCTTTTGATATAAATTCTTTGTTTGTTGTGTAGCTATAAATTAATAGAAAAATATCGGATTTTGATTCTCTCGGAGCTTTATTATATAAGATGATTTGGTGCAAATTAAAACTTGAATTTTGTTGTAATGCAATAAAAGTCCTACAAATTTGATGATAATCTTATACATCATTCTCATCTTCTCTCCATAATTCAATGTAATTATGTTCAATTTTCTCACCCTAATATAGTCTCGCTATAGTGATATACATATTACTTAATGTGGATTATAATGAAGTGATAGTCTTATAAAATTTTAAGCTTGTTACTATGGCTTATGGTTAAGAAATATATGCCCTAAATCCTGGATATTGGCGTCTAAAACTTTGGAGTATAACTTATTAGAAAAATAATATTGGAAATACATTTTAGCTCCAATAAATGTTTTGAAATTTGTTCGCTTTTTATTTGACACTTATAAGAATTGAATCAATATGAGGAGAGACAAGAAATGTAATAGAAATAATGATATATAAATAAATTTTATTTTTTATATGCATTTATTATTTTTAATATCGAATAGAATAAAACGCATTTAGAGTAATACAGAACTGAGATGCATATAATTCCCTTGAGATGCATATATATATGCTTTAAATGCACTTCAAAAATTTACTTTATATATATATATATATATATATATATATATATATATAAATTTTCAACATTTAATAAATACTTATGTATCTACCTTCCGAATTCACATTTCTTTTCAGTTTCTTTTTCCTTATATGGATCACCTTAGCATTATATATACAATATCCTTCAAGAGAGATATTTTGATTCTGAAGTCTCAAAATAACTGCTACTAGAGAGATACTTAAAATTCCAAACAGTAACGAAAAGGCAGAACCGTCGCTTGGTTTTATTTACAGACGCCTGTCTCTACCTTTCAAAGTACTACAGCTTCAGCGAAACCAGAGGAATTTTAAAAGCGTCGATATTTCTTCACTGTTAGGAAATCAAAAGGGAAATAGTTTTATACCTACCGACATTTCTATCTTCAGGTGCATCTAAACAGTCTCGTCTTTGTTTGCACTTTTTATCATTTTTCCTTTTAAAAAAAATAACTTGCTGATATCCGCCGTTCTTTTATATTCGATGCCTGTTTTGAAAACAATATAAATAAATAAAGGCACTTATTCAATTATTTGAAAAACTTGGTAGAATTTGGCTTTAGGACCTCAACATTTGTAAGCTCATGCCTGTCATGATTTAGAAAAAAGGATTTATGTACTTGGTGTTATAAATAGTGAAATGTTAAAACAATAGAGCTTTTACTATAGTAATCATACTAATATTAGAAGTATATATGTTACTGCTAAAGTTCAGAAATCAACAAATCTGCTTATTAACTAGGGTAAACCGTTGATACCACTATACGGGTGCATCAAAAAATATCCAAAAAGTCACCAAATAATCGTTAGTCAGAAAAAGAGAAAAATCTTCAAAAAGTACAAAATTATTTTAAATTTAACGTTCAAATACATCTAATTTATTTTATCACATGGTGACTTTGTAAGCGTTTTGTTCACATAGAAGAAATTTGTTTTGCCATTTATTTCGCTTGGGGACTTGATTCGCGTTTGGCTCACATTGGAAACATCTTGTGCCTGTATAACGGAAAAGTACCGGGAAAATATCAAATGTGTGCTTGTAAACAATCGTAGACCGAATGTAACTTCGCACTTCAAAGAGTTTTGAAGTCTTACTTTATGAACAGCAGATGAATAATGAATCGGATTTTGTTTTTCAGAATCAACGCTGCGTTTTCAACATTATGTTCTATTCTTAATATCATTAAGACTATTTCAGCTCCATGGTTTACAAATATATAGCTCTACCATTCCCGAAGCCTCTTGAGACTGTCATATTTCAAAATTTGCATAATCGTTTACCTTTATTATACATTTAAATTGTGTTCTCCGGTATTACCACCAAATAATAATGTAGAGATTCAGAAGGTACCTCTTGCTAATTGCGGTAATTAAATATTAGCACTGCAAGAGTTAAACCAGTTATCACAAATGTTCAATTAAAATTTTCATAGAGAAAAAGGCACTTTTCTGTTATACTGTATTTCGAATAGGAAAACATGAATTACTTACGAAGTGAAGATACCTTTAAAAAAATTATCATCTTGGATTTGTTTCTGATGTACTATAATAAAAGAGTATTAACGAAAGAGTAAGAAACAACATTATTTTAGAAAATACTATCAGAGATTAAAGTGAAGTCTATATTTTAAGCATTGTTTCATGACTTATAAATTCTCCTAAGATATTTTGATGTTAATATATAATAAATGTATCTGAATTTAGTTATATTAACGTCCCGTTTAAAGCAACACGAGGGCTATTTTGGGACGGACCTCGAAATTTTGAACCACGGTCAGATGACGAGGACGACACCTGAAGTGGCACCCCCCTCTCCACACCACACCACACCAACGGGAGGACGTTTGGCCTGACAGATTTAACGTGCAAGAGACCCCCTCACACGACGGATCTTCGGTGGAATCGAGTCTCGAACCTGAAACCCTCCGGTTCCGAAGCCGAGACCTTACCACCAGGCCACCGCGGCCCCCAAATGTATCTGAAAGTTAATGTCAAAATTCTTCGTTGCAATTTGTTTGAAATATATTCAGAATCTTACCTTTCAGAACTTAATATTGTCATGAAATATTCTTAAATTCTCATTAGTGTTTTCAAATGATTTATTTTATTTTGCATTATAAAATTCAATTTTAACATTTACTGTCAGTAAATTAGTAAAAATTATACAGTGAGATAAATATATGATAAATATAGTAAGTAATTATCATTATTTAACAGGATAGCCATTTGAAATGATCAGTTCTACAGCATTTTTAGAAATGCTATTTTTTGCTGATTAGAATGATTCCTTGAAACAAAATGAATTACTTAAAGTATGAATTCATGTTACATTTACTTGGTAAAGGAGTATTTGCTGTATTTTTATGAGCCTTAACCAAAATGACATATTCTTGATATTTCATAATTAATTAAATTATATTTAACAAAAATGGATGCATTAAAAAAATGTAACTCAAGACTTCAGCAGACGTTTTATATCGTCCAGGATTTATATATTTTGTCGGGACAAAATCAACCTGAATAGATAAGCAGACAGAATCATTAGTTTGTCCTTTCAGACGCAGAAATCAATTCCACTGCTGTAAGATAATTATATGGTGCAAATTTTGTTGAGTAATATACTTTTATGAATTCGTAAATTAGAATGATGAAATAGGAAATTCAACATCTCATGAAGTTTTCATGAAATCAGCGTCGATTTTGAGTGAATTGCACAAGATTATAATCTTACATGCAATTTAAATCCACTGAACAAAATTAAAATAAATATTATAAATAAATATTAAGTTTAAAGCCAAGGAACTATACAGACAGATAAAATGAATCTGGGCTGAAGACTTTCTCAAGGGTTTCCCTCAGTTAAGGAATCAAACCAAGGATTTTTTTGTGACTGGTCTGATTTTCTTATAGTAAATTGACCCCTAGTGAACCGAATTAATGTCTTGCAACAATTTCCTTTTTAAAGGGTGACAGACTTTTTGGTTTGAGAAATTTGTATAATAACAAAGATGTTATTTGTATGCGAATGTACAGACTTTAAAACAATCAACAGTTGAAGATGAGGATGTACATTTAAAAACTTTAGCTGCTTTCGTTTTGTAGCTTTGTTTACTTGCAATCTGTCAGACATATTTCTCTAAAATGGATTTTTTTCAAAATATTACAGATATTTGCAAGTCTTATCCAATAATGCTCTAAATTTAATCCCTCTGAATATTCACAGATTGATATAAATAAAAAACCCTTTCTTGTAGTCTAAGGAATAAAGGTAATCAAAATTTCAAAACCGAGTTTTTTTATCAGTAAAATATTTTCTCTCGCATAAGAGAAAGTTAAAATTGAGAGCAAGTATTTCTTTTTAGTTACGACAAAAATTACTCTGATTATTTCGGGATCATACGAATTTCTTGACTTTATATTTTTGTGTGAGAAAGTAAAACATTTTCTTGCATTCTTATTCATTTTCTGAGGGTGCAGAAATATTTTCACAAAAATATATTTATTATTTGTATATAGAAATTTGTATATATCTATAAATAATCTGTATATAGTTAGACATCCATTAATATTCTGCAATAAACTCAATTTTCAAAACTAAAGAAAATATATTTCTTATTTTGAGGAAATTATATATTAATAATGCCTACCATTTTAAATTAAAGCAATTAAATCCTTTATTTTAGAATTCTATTTCATAACATTTTCTTTGAACGCTCAAAATTTGCTTGACTATGTTTGAAATAATTATGAAATTTTAAAGGAAATTAAAATGAATATAAATGAAAGACGATTTTGCTTTTAAGCATTCACAATATCTAATTCACGTGCAATATACATATATTAGCAAAAAAATATCATTCTTTGCGAATATATGAATACTGATTCCACAAAAGCCTTTTCCTATAAATGAAATATTTTCATATGTTTCAAATGTATTATGTACCGAGATATTTTTGAATTGAAATGCACATTTCGAATTGCAGGATTTTGAATGCTTCGAAAATGTAATTCGAATTTAAACCACGCATCTTAGATTAAATAGAGTTGAAGCAACATAGAACGCTATATTCTTTACACATGTGCCTCTTACTTGCTCAGTTGCAATGCAATATTTTCAGAAAACTGTGAATTTCAATCTGCAAAAGAGATTGAAGAGTAATTTTTTTGTATATGTTACATTACAGTAAAAAAGTTGGCAAGCAGGAATACAAAGTATCTTTACGATAGATATATGTTTATTTAAGAAAAATAGTCTTTATTCCAGAGGCAAGCTTAAAACGAAAAAATAATATTATTCTCTTTATCATATTGCATTTTCAATCTTTTCTTTCGATATAGATATTTTGTTATTTTACTCCTTCCTACAGCAGGGACTAAAAATCAACTAGACACAAAACGAATATAGATCGGGAAAATGGATTTCTCCCTTAGGATTATGAGAATTTGTAATAATTTGGTAAGTGGTAAAAAACTATCCTTTTTTCTTTCAATATTTCTTTTTAAAGCTCATTTTGAAATTCCTTTTTTAAAATGTTTTATTATTGTTTTCACATTCCTCTTAATTAATATATTTTCTGTTATTTTAAAACATTATAAGCCGAAAATCAGATATAAAGGAGAAAGGATTCATCTTTATTTTAGAAAAATAAATTCAAAAGTAATTAAGTTTAGAATTATTAGGATTTGTAATAATTTGGTAAGAGGTATAAAAATACTTTTTTTTTCTTTTAACATTTCTTTTTAAAGCTGATTTCCAAATTCTTTAGTTAAAATGCTTTATTATTTGTTTTTCTTCTTCCTGAATGACATTTTTTTCTGTTACTTTAAAAGATTATAAATCAATACTATTAAAAAATAAAATTTATCTTTTTTGAACAATTTAAAAAATTATAATGAACTATAGTCATCAAAATGATTTATAATTAAATAGAAGAATATTTTCAAATAAGAATATTATTATTATTTATTTATTTTTTTTACGTTTCTTTTATTCAGTGTCTTGAAACTGACACCAATGCTTTTTATTCATTCAGTTTGAATATTATTAATTAATTTTTCTTTTTGGAATTTTTTTTCCATCTGTTCCAAATCTCACTGTGAAAATAAAGAAATGCACATTTTTATTTATATGAAACGCTGTTGAAACCTTCTGTGCACAAGTTACTTCTGTGAAATATTGATATAAGTTGGCACTCTCTCTGCACGATTATTTTCTAATTCTTTTCATTTTTAACTATAAATACCCTTATTTTTATGATATGCTGAGGTTAAAGATTGAATAGAGGAATTATATATAAATAAAGTAGCCTTTTTTATTTTTGAAATTAAATCGAATCTCAAATTATAAGGTTTAAATCTTTCATAATTAAAAATAAAAACTAAATATAAATCATAGTGTTAAAAACATAAGACATTGCAACTAGTATTTAATTTATATTTTCTATGATAAGACAATCTGAAACTTGTTTGTACTTTTAGTCACGTAATAAAGTATTAATACAACTTTTTTTTATTTCATACACGAGTCTATGCATTAATTTCCTTTCATTCATTTACATAAAGTGAAAGAAATAAAGAATTTAAATATTAGCTATAGTTGGGAATATAAGATTAAGGACAGATATTTATGTACCGTATTATCAAAATGTCACTTAATGATAGTTTCAAATGATGCTCTCTGCTCATATAGCCGAATTATTCAATAAATCACAATGTTCAATATGTTCTAAATAAGACAAATCTCAATTACGAGAGCTAATACAAAGAGGAACAAAATTTAAAAAGATTAAATATTAATAAAGATCTTAATTTCTATGGTTGAAATTTTAAATATTTTTTTTCAAAATTTTTTACAAAGTATTATTTACCGTCAACGGAATTCGGAGAGTAGAAGCTATGAATATAACAAGACAAAACATTTTGTTTTCCTTTCAGACTATATTTCCATTTATTTGTTAACGATATGAGATATTTTAATGACATTACAGAAAATTCATTGCCAATAACTTTATCGAATTTCTATTGTATTGTGTTTTTTGCTTGTTTCATGATAAGTACAGTTACTGAGTTGCCATGGCACAAGCGATGTTTTAAAAGAAAATAAAAGAATCATTTGGGCAATTTGTGCTAATAACATTTGCAAAATGTCGCTAAAGAATACAGAATGCAATATTACTTAAAAGGAAATTTAACAGTGATGTATCTAGAGTAATTTAGCTGTTTTATTGAAAGGAATTGATATTTTTAATATCTTTGCTCGAAAGTTGTTAGAATAATGCTTTATTTCTGATATTTAAAAATTATATCGAAGTAGCAGCAGTGTTATTAAATTATTGTTATTAATGTTATTTATTAAATTGATTATCAACTTTTAGCTATAATGCTACTAAATTATTTAATTTAATAAAATTAACTAGTTGAAATATTTTTTATTACTTTTTTAGATTAGAAGTATTAAAAAGTGTTGTTCGTCTGCGTGTAACATAAACTACTTCGAAATGTTTGCAATAAGATGTTTTTTTATGAAAAGTTTTACTCGTTACATATTGTTCATATAGTTGTTTGAAAACAATACTAATATATGTCATTCTATCCAAATGCTCTTTATTAATTATTTTACACAATATATGTTTTCTCTTCTATTGAATTCATGCATTCATCTGTTCAATAAACCAAGGATTCGCACATAACGTGATTCGCATATTTAAATCGGAAATGCGGAAAAAATTTAATTTTTCTAGCATTAAATGTCTTTTTTATTGCCAAAATTAATTATTTATTAGAAGCATTTAAAATATTGATTGGAAAGTCAGAACTTGATTACATTATAAGATAAATTTAAATACATTTTCCTGGAAATATGGAAATGTACTGGATTCAATGTTTATATGGTACTTTTTCGTTATATGGGAGCAAAAGTCGTCAATGTGAACCAAGTTGCCAAGTGAAGCAAATGTTAAGACTAAACAAGTAGAGCACATGGCTCCAAATTTGGTGAAATCCTACTATCTCGGGGGTTTCTCGACACTCCCGGCTAACGAAAAAGTACCATTTATAAATACATTTTATTTCAATTGAGGATCTATAAATGCGTTTTGCACGTTAGATTTAAGCAGCTGGGACTAGTTTTATCTTATGAAATTTTTAAAGATCCAAATAACATTTCTACTAATATTCCTTAAATTAGAATTCCAAATTTTTGTATTTTAAACGAAATTAAAGAGATATATTTTTATAGACACCAAATATGAAAATACAAAGAAAAAATACAATTTCAACCACTATAGAAATGGGAAAGCTGCAATGATTATAACTGAGTTGTTTCCATTTGAGAATAAAAATATTTTGTCATTCTGCGGGGGCGTTAAAGTAAAATGTTTTGAAATATTGTCTGATATAAGTAGAAATCTAGCTAGTTCTCAGATATTTTCCCAATTCCTTCCTTTTCTCACATACTTGAAAAAAAAAAGAAACATTTCGACATCCTCCAAAAGAAATGTCTTGTTTTTGAGTCGCCAAATTTCCACCATTTTCTTCTTTTTCAAAGGAAATAAAAAAAGTGAAATCATTCAATTTTAGTTGACCAAAGTATAAGTTGAAAGAATTTAGAAGGGAAAAAGAAAATGCAAGATACTTTCAGAACTTTTCCTCCATTTGAAATAAAAATTGCAATGAAAAAATATTCTTCCCTACTCTGGTTCGCATAGTAGAGAGAAAAAAAATATTCAAATTAAAGCCCCCAATTTTTTCCATTGGTAAGAATTTTCACCATCACAGAGTAAAAAATTTATCTAACGTTTTGAAAGTATGGCTTTTATAATTATTCTTTGGTAAGCTTTTCCTGAAAGTAACATGATATTTTCGCCTATTTCAGTTTTTGCTTTCATTGACGATTCAAAAACTTTATTTGTTGTCTAAGGTGTGATGCTTCATGCTGTTAAAATCTCTTTTCTTTCAAACTTTTTTAAGTTACTTGAACCATCTTTTCTAATGATGGTAATCTTCATTAACATAGATAATTATAATTTTTTCAGATTCCCCACTACCTTGTCTCCACTTGGGGGGCGCTTCGAAATGAGGATGAGAAGCTTCCGAAATGGCGGTTGATTCTCACGACTCTGGTTAGAGCACGAAAAGGTGTGGGTCTGTCTCCTCCCATATATGACGGAACCTACTTCCTAAAGGAAGGTTTATATTGTAGCCGGTGATGGCCCTTAGGACCATAGTTCTCGCCTGTGTTGCTGTAGCGGTGGTCTGATCATTCAGTTATCTGTGTATTTTCGATCTTGTTGGAGAGTCAATCATAAAGTTTACCAATACCTTCATGAAATTAATATTTTTCTCTTCATATTCAAATATATTTTATTTCGCAGACATTTCCAATAAATTTTGAATAGCTCAATGAAAACCTGATCATATTTTACTCAAAATTTTTTTTCTCAAAATATTAACGCATGAATTTTAAAGTGATGATATCTGAAGTGATGTGTAATATTATAATTTTACACATTGCATCAGATAGGTATTCTATAATTTCTTAATATTATTATGATTTTTATAATGTGTTTACAGTCTTTTGTTTTGAAGCAGATATGTATTCAGTCAGGTTTATCCAATCAGCCCAGACAGAATTTAAATAAAACACAAACCGAATCATTGTTTCTCAGAAAAGTATTTATTCATATTTCAGAAATAATAGACTTAAAAGCAATATTAAATGTGGTTATGTGAATTTAAAATAAGAGTTCGGGGAAAATAAATTAATATCTCTTCGTTTTAATGTCTTTATTCCAAATCCAACTTTTGTCTGAAATGTCTGATTATTTTATCTTTCATGCACTTTTTACTTACTCTATGGAATCACTTTAAAACAAATTCTTTCGAGATATGTTTTGAAAACAGTTTTCAATTAATTCAAAGATATTTAAAATTTATGCATTTAAAACGGTAAGAAAAAACGATGAACTAGTTGCTGCATCCATTTTCTGATTTCACTAATTTTTGTTATGCATGAAAGATCTTGACATCTAAATATAACAACTTTAAATCTGTTTTCTTCTTTACCCCTCCACATTCAAATAAATAGAAAAAGGAAACTTCATAATACATCTTCTTTGGGTAAGCTTTGATACACAATTCGCCAAGGAAAACTACTAAACTAATTTCGATAACTTTGGTTTCATCTGAAATTCATGCCCCCTGATTATACCATCAAGGGTCCTCTGATCTTCCTCTTCTTTCTTTCTTGAAGAAAATAAAAAATTCTTATATATCGTTTCAGTATCCTGAGATGTCCACTTTCCGACGCTTTCATCTCATTAAGGTGTGGAACGAGGAAGAATGAACGCATTTTCAGAATTCTTAATCATTATTTTACCTTGATTTCCACTTTATTGTGTACTTTTTCATTCAATTTTATTTCTGAAGTACATGTGAATATCGCGTCATTCGTTTTTTTAAAAATTCGATTCGCAAGTGATATGAATTTACTTTATTGTTAAGCGTAAACATCTCATTTTTTTCATTTTTCTTTTTACCCTAGTGTTGACGAATTAAACCCATCATAGCGCTTGCGCAAAAGCACGAATGATTTTACAATCAGCTGTCAAACACTAATTTATTATAAATCTTTAAATTATTCAACTATGTTTGATAGCAAGCGTCACTGAGACTTCAAAAAGTTCTATTTTACATGAAAGTTGATGACCTCTTGATAAGTCAGCAATGTTATTTAATTTTGATCACCCTCGATTTCGGGGTGAATTCTGAAACAATATTTCATTGCAGATTCTCTTAAGGAAATTTCTGAGGTAGAGTTTGCTTACTTCAATCTCTGAACCGATTCCAAAATATTTCGTGTCATCAATAGTCACCTACCCTCTTCTCCTCCATTCAAATAAATGCATTCTAATTCCGTAAAAATTAGATGTATATTCTATGGGTTCATCACTTATAAATACTTGCCGAAAACTCTCTTCACCAATTTGAAAATATATCTCTTCAAATGAAATTGACAGATGCGACATAACAGCAATAAACGAAAAATATCAGTGTCGAAAATTGATGATTACTTAATTGAAAATGAAAGATTGAATTTAATTTCAATTAAAGCAATTATTAACAGATTTAAAAAAAATAGACTGGCATGCACCATGAGATGCATCTTTAAAAAGTCTCTTAATTTAAGAGAAACGATAAATCTAAGAAATACCTGCAACTAATAATGTCAAATAGTGAATCGTGGAAAACAAATTTAATTTATTCTCTTTTCGTGATAGCAAATAAATAACCATGTCCTGAAAATTCCAAGAGTTTTCGATAAATTTTTGGTCTTTTGAATGACGTAGACAGTAGATATTAATAGATATGAATGAATAAAGCCAAATGATAGATCTTAGTTTTTATATCCATTTGAAGATTTTGTGGATTTCATTGTCAAACAAGAATTTTAAGCCATGATTCTAATATGCTATTATGTATGAATGGGATGGATTTTAATAAAAAAATAGTGATAACGTCATTTAAGTAGTGATGTCTTAAATAATGGCATGGAATTTAGAAAGGGCTAAGGAGGTAAAGGAGCATTCAAAGACAGAAATGTCGCTGGAGTTTGAAGAAAGCAAAGATCTCTTCCAACGTCTTAACGGCTGAGAAGAAAAATAACTGAATTATTCAAAATTCCAGAGTTTCTAATGAATTTACTCGATTATACATATATAAGTCCTTCCATTTAGAATGAAAAAAATAATGAAATTATTTTCTGAAGGTATTTTCATTCTTATTTTATACTTTTTTCATTATTGAACTTTTTTTTAATGTATTAATTTACAAAAGAATAAAAAATTATTTCAAATGCGTGCTGCGTGATTAAATTTACAGCGCTTATAATTTTTTTTATTTTCTTAAATCTGTGCAACAATTTTAACATTAGCAAAGACATGTAAAAAATATTTTGACATATAATTGACATTGACATTGCATAAAGTATATAATTGACTATTTTAAAATGGGTGTTAAGATTAGCGAACCGGCTGGCTTCCAAAGGTGGCTAGTTATTAATGATTATTTAAATTGAGCGTAACACACACACATACATGTACGCATGCACACACACACATACACGCACACACACACGTACGCATGCACACACACACATACACGCACACACACAATTCAATAAAGATAAGAAGAATAAACATACCCATGTTTTTATCTGAAACAGCTAGCAAAATAGGCGTGATTCCTCAAATGATTCCCTTTTTGTTACTTTGAGTAAATCTGAAACCGAAATATATTGCAATTATGTATAATACATGTTGAAATTCAATCTTGGCTCTTGTCCCTTTTTCTTTTTATATCTTCTAAGGGATAAAACTGAACATCCTTCTCAAGAAATGTTTAAATTGTCTTGAAATGAAATACTTCAACACCTTCTTCTTTTTTGCTGAAAAGAAAAAGAAATGGAGAAAACAAAGTCATTGCAATTCAATGTCACTGTATAATTTGAAAAAAAAAATTTAATGATTTTTTTCCCAGAATTTTCTGAGCATTTGCAATAAAAATCTCAGTAGGGATAAAAGCCGCCTTTTTTATTTTCAGGTATTACCGAGAAAAGAAATAGTGTAAAAAATCCTAAACCCAAAGCCGAAATTTTTCTCTAATCCTCTCAGTGTTTGAATCTGACAGAATTAAGGAAACTTTTCTTCTTTCTCCTTTTATACAGAATAGAGGACTACTTCAAAAACAACTGCAATAGATTAAAAAAAAACTCAATAGAGCTCATTACTTAGAATAAAATCTTTTTAAATCATCCGGCAGCATTGAAAGCACTGATTTCTGACTAATTTGCTTAAAAAATCTTTATTTTTTCAACTCAAATTTTTCTTTTTCCAAAATCGCGAACCATTTTTTCCTAAGTTTATTAAAAATGTTACAACTATTGTAAAATATTTTGTCTGAGATAAACTCAAATTTGAAGCAGCATTCTGAAAAAAAACAAAAAAAACGCGACCTTAAAATTGTGATATTTTTTTTTCTGTATTTTGCAGCTACTTAATAAAATATATTTAAGATACGAATTGTGTAAAAAAGCAGTCAATGCATCTGTCATATATAACAAAGGGTTGGTTCATTTTATAAAGCTTAAAGTGAATGTATAATTCGTTATAAAACCAGAGAAAGTTATAGAATTTAATGGGCAACATTATTTCTATGCTATAAGAAAATCGAGATAAAAATAATTTATATATTTTGATCTCCGACGCTTCTATGTTGGAGTGACTAACAAAGAACTCTTCAACTATTTGTCATTATTCTATTTTGTTCTTTTTGTTATTTTTTTGTATAGAAATAGCTAATCAGAATATCTTAAAACTGTAATTTGCATTCAATTTAACATTGTTAATTTAAAACAATTGTTTGTATCAGTAAACAGCAATGCAAAAACCTGTAGTCTAACAAATCGGATGAATAATTTCCTATTATAATGCTTTATATTAGTCTTTTATTTCCAGCATTTATAAATAGATTTAATAAATATTTTAAAGAAAATATTTATTGTTTATGATACGTTTAGTAATGGAATGCTGATATGATAGCTAATTATAGATGTTGTCTTATTCGATTATCGATTAGACTGATTTACCGATTTCAGAATAAAGTTAAGAAAGAATAAACTATGCCGTGAAATGTTATCATTGCAAAATATTGATCTGATTATCAAATGCAATAGATTTATCAGTAGATATAATTATTTGCTTCTGTCTGTAGAGTTGAAATGAGTTCAAAGCATTCCTGTTCTTTTTATCCTCCTAGTACTCGGATTCAAAATTTGAATTTCTATTTCTTTTATATTTATATTGACTGATTTACTGATTGGAGGTTAAGAAAGAATAAAACATAGTTATTTGATCATAAAATTTACATTTTTATACATTTTAATGCTGGATTGTTCTAATTTTAATGAAAAAAGTTCTGAATTTTTTTATCGTATCCTGATACCTAACATTTTCACTTTATTCGGAAGTTATTGCTAATATTTTCTTTCAGTATTATTTTTACTTTGTAATTAGGTAAATAAATTTCGTTCTGTTACTGAATGACCTTTTGTTCAAAATCACTTTTAAGGATTAATTTTGCTTTAAGTGTTCCTTAACTTTATCCATAAAGGGGATTCTTGTAAACTGGAAAAAACACTTTCCACGTTATTACATATTTATATTCAAAGAATACAACAAACAATATTAATGTTCTATTCCTTAGTCATTCCAGTAGACATGAGGTTTCTAATTACAACTTCCATTAGTAATTTATATCTGTGGACCTAGATAAGTCCATGGGAAACACGAACATATTTTAATTTTGCGTAGGAGTGATAACGATTTATTTACTGCACAAAGTATGACAAAAATGAAACTGAAGTAAGAAAATTTGACTAACTATACTTAGTTCCATAAGTTCAACTTTCTTTCTTTTTTTGTTTTATGCACGTGAACTGAATACAAATTGGAATGGCGCCAACAAGGAAACAGAAATTCCTCTTCGGATTATAAATAGGACAAAAAAATTATAGCGTGATGATAAATAAATGATGCAGTTTCTTGTTCCAAACAATCTTTGGTAGTAATATCCGAGAAAATATTAACAGCATAATAACCCATCCAGAAGGGCATATCTTCAAGTAAATAAATAACATCCTGAGGCATCAGTATAGTTCTTTCAGGATATTAATATTTTTAGTCATAAAAATGGAATATATATAAAACTTGACATTTGTTTTTACCTTGATATTGAGAATTTTTGCAACTACAGAAATTTGGAAAATTATATTTAAATTGGGACTAATCAATTTTTTAATGAAGGGGAATGGTTTAGCATGGGGAATTAAAAACTATTATAAATTCATTCTTGAAAATAAATATCTAGAAAGAATCAAAAACCGAATATAACTCTCTATTTTCCCCAATAAATGCTAATTTTATTGATTATATCTTATTTCTTTTATATTAACTTCAGTCATTAATTTCTTTGAATTATCTACGTATATCATTTCTTAAGTACTTTAATATTTAGCAGTTCTTTTGCGTGAAATCCCTGCATGGCTTAAATCAAAATAATACTTCATTTAAGGAATGCAAAATCACTTCTACAGCAAGGCTCGATTCTGAATTTCTTCTATTACGTTTTCTCTTTTGTTATTTTTCTTTATGAATCTTTCCTTTCTATCCAACTTAGCTAGATAAAGAAACAACATTAGTCTTTTAAATTTTCAAACTTCTTGACTAATGCGACAATATATATTTAGAATCCTTTCAAGAAACATTTGTTTTTCATTCAAGATATGGAAAGGAGAAATAGAAATTAACAATTGTTCTATAATAAAGAAATAAAGAGAATATTTCTTAATTGGAAAACTTTGTATAATAGCAACCGTGCCTTTACCGTTTTAAAGACATAACAGATCTATAATCTCAAAAATGTGTCCTTTGAAAACGCCATTTAAGCGTCTGAATAATTGATCGCACTTCATATTTCAGAGAGCATTTCTGAGCATTCGGAAATTCCAAGTGCCAGGCATAACATCATTAAGAGTCTTTTAGCTTCATGATTAGCTAAAGAACACTTTTGCTTCCCCTAAGGGTATCCGAATCTGCGACTGCCGCATAATTCATATAATCGTCTGTAAATATTTCGAGTCAGGCTTTCAAAGAGTACCAATCGCGAAATATGGTTTCCAAATATTCCGAAGCAGAACGTTGCGAAATTTAAACTGGTTATCTTAAAAACATTTAAAAAGAAGAAGCATGAATTGAGTATTACGAGATAACGCAATAAAAGAAATCATTAGTTTGGATATGCCCCTCCAGTTATGTGAATAGAACTATTGCAGATTTCTACAATAATCTTAATAATATTTTTTTATCAATTTTAAAAATTCTGATAAAAGACCAAAATTAGTATTTTGTAATCTTATATAATAACATCTGACTGTTTTCATTACCTTGTGAAATAATTTATGGTGTGAATTGTTGAAACAAAATTGAAATTGAACTGAACAAAAATTTAGATTAAGTTCTAATTGTAAACAATTGAATAAATATATTTCAGATTTTTTGAATTTGATATTAGGTGAATTATTCACATAATTGTTTTTTTCAAAATTTTTCGTCACACATATGAAATATAAGTTTTAGTCTTTACTGTGACTAGAATAATAAACTTCACGTAAGTAAAGACAATTCAAGGAAAGCACTCGGTAAAATACTTTGATAAATCGTAAATTAAAATGAAAAATCCACGGTACTAAGCTTCATATGAATTCTTCATGAAAAGGGTGATAATTATAAATTAATTGCATTACGTCATATTGTGTTCATAAAGGTCAATTCAAATTAGCTAATAATTTTATTTCATCTTCACTTAACTAATTTTTTTAAACCAAAATATACGAATATTGCTCTTTCGGATTTTGATTTCTTTTATTTACCATTCTTGTTACTGAATACTCCTTAAGGCAACTGAAATTACTTTACTTTTTTTCTGAGAACTAAATGATTTTATCAAATAAAAGGCATTTGTAAATTTTAACCTGCTTAATATAAACTAGCTTGTAAAAATTATTTATATTGGAAAACACTTTTATAGAAAACGAATGTTAAAAGAAGGTAAAATATAATTTCGCCAATAGTTATAAAGTAAATGGTCTAATGATTCTGTATCCATAATAAATAAGTTGTTTGATCAGAGTAAGTAGGCGAAAAAAGTCAGAATCTGTTTCATGTTGAGGCAGTTAAAATATAAATATTTTCTTTCAAGTATTAGAATAAAGCACATTAATGCCTTCTAACTGGAAGAGGAGACTAGATTCTTTTCTGTCGTGTATAATATTTACTTATATATATATTATGCTGTACAGCTATTCTGTGCATTATTCTGTCTATCTGTGTTACATATTATGCTCTATAGCTATAGTATCCAACATTTATTTCTTCCATAAGACACAACCGTTTTTTCTATGAAATAAGAACCATTAATTTAAGTATGTATCGTCAAATTCTCACTCAAGATTCGTATTGTCAGTTTACTACTTGCAAGAAATATAAACACTATTAATAAAAAATTAGATTTTACAATCTTTTCAATACGAAAAAATAAATCAATTTTTAATATAAAATTTGCTTATGCTAGTGTTATAATTCATAAACGGATTTAATTTGAGTAATTTTTCTTTTCAATATCTATGGAATTCAAAACATTTTGAAACAGTTATTCAGTATAAGAAATGGACTGAGATGATCTTTTTTTTAATTTTTAAAAACAATGATTTACGTTTTTACGTTTCAAGGATTCGTAAATTAGAAAATAAAAAAAATATGTGCACATTTCTTTCGAGTACACAATAATTTATTTGAAAGATATTTTATTCTTTCAATATGCCTAATTTATTATAGTTCTATTAATTTAATATTCTATCTATTTTAAGTATACTTTTGTTTCATGTTTTCATTCTGCCAGATTTCTGTGCTTTGGATTCTTTTAAGTTTTGCTCAACACCAAGCTAACATAATTTAAAAACTGGTATGAAGAATATAAATGAGATTTGTTATCAATATTATTTCAACACAAAAAATTAACATATGAAAAACTTTTAATTATCACAAAATCAAGTGCAATACAAAAAATTATCTTTTATACTCAAATAAAATCCAGTTGCTTTTACATTGAAAAAATTTCCAAGTACATTACTTGAATAATAGGTTTTACCAGAAAAACATCTTGAAGAATGGATACAATATTATATTACAAATGAAATAATTTAGTGATGTCTAAACAGACGAATTTTCAATGATTATTTTATGTTTACTTAAATAGACAATAAACGAATTTCTTCACTGAGGAAATGAATCAGAATTGGTTTTGAAGTCCCCGGATAATGAAATAATTGCTTTATTCTCCTGTTAAATATTAATTCTTTAACGTCTGGTTCTATTTACTTTAATTACAGTAAAAGGAGGCCAAGAGCTGTGAGAGCATTAGGATCAAATTCCTCTGTTTGATGCCATTAAGATTATCATTCAAATTATACAGGTTATCTATGGGTAAAAGTTAATTTTTTTCATCGTTACTCATAAGATGAATACATAAAAAAAATCCTATTGAATATACATACAATTGCCAAATCAAATAACTTTCTTGTCGCCAATGAAAAAAACTCCTTTTTATGGGAGAATGGATAATGGAATAATTTATAATGCCGTATATATTTATTGATCCAAATAATCACTATAATATATATATGTAGTAAAAGTTCTGATAATAATTGATGACACAATTATAGCAAGATGACAACATAATTTTAAATAGAGTGATAAAATAAAGGTTTCACAATAAATTCGTTGGAATTTTAAAAAATCGTAATAAAAAACAGCGTTCGAAAAAAATGGGAATACGCTCAGAGACAATTTGGATTTTTTTATTAAAATTATTCAAAAAATTTATAGATAAATAGCGCTAGTATGTCGAAATAGGCGTTTTATACAAAATGGAAAAACATAACATAGTAACTTAATACAGTGCATTTTATTTTAAAGCGAAAAGACGTTCCAAATGACCACCACAAGGCATTAAAAAGGTGAGGTGTGTAATTAGGCCTTATTACAGGTGAGCTTAGCGTGTCAATATTGATGCCATCAACGACCCGTCGAATGGAATTTTTAGTTTCACGGAAAATCTTGGAATGCCTTTGCAGACACAAAGCATGAAATATCCCCACAAAAAAAATCCGCTGAAGTAAAGTCAAAAGATTGTGAGGTTCATTTAATCTTACATTCTTGGCATATCACTCGATACTCAGTGTATGTGTTAAAGAGGAATGTCCTGACGGAATCACAAAGTGAGACGTGGCACCATCCAATATGTAGACAATGGCAATTAATGCTCATCTTTGTTACAAAGCAGGAACAGCATGGTCGTGCAAAAGTTTAAAATATCATCCTGCAGTGATGGAATAAGTTTTTCAATCGGATACAGGGCAACTGTCTTTAAAAGAGAAATGGTCCAGAATGAAAAACACAGTGAAATTACAACAAACAATAACATGTTTGAATCTAGTGGTATCATCGTGTATTCCAGAAGATTTGATGTTCTCAAAATACGATTGTTAGGTTTATTAACGCCAACATGCAATGAAAAATTGACTTCATCTGTCTTCATGATGTTCAGAAACCCTTGTGGATCACATTCTATTTATGCAAGCGTCCTCGTTAATGAAATTTGCTAGTAATAATTATCTTTAATTGAAATTTGCTAGTAATAATTATCTTTACTTGAAATTTGCTGATAATAATTCATGCAGTGCCTGTTCCTTGCACTGGTACAGTTTCAAAATTCCTTGCAGAATGCGATGGATTAACGTCTCCAGAATCCCCATTACTGTCTCAGCTTCACATACATTCTATTCTTCGATGCTGTCTCGGTTGCCAAATATTCCATGACACGGCATACAGTAGGGACACAGTCCATACTCCCGGACAATTTGCCGCTTTGTGGTTGATCCTCCAAACTCTTTGTCTCCTCAAAATTATTTATAAAATTCGGTATACCATTCAATGGAATATGATTTTTATTTGAATTCACTCCTTTCACCATGGGGAACATTTTCCATGGTTTAATCTTAGATTCATAGTTAATATAAAAAAATCAAATAATATTGATCGATCCGGTTACGGTATCCTGCTGTCATTCTTTATATCATGCTATCCCGTTTTCTGAAAATAATACTATCTAAGTATTACTCATTACCTAAAATGAATTCATCATTTGCTAAATTTCTTCCCTTAAAATAAACGAGAAGGAGTTGTTAAAATTTTATTAATATTTTACAATTTTTCCCGCGATATTTCTCTCAAATACAAGAAAAGCTAGAATATCTCATCTCAAATTAAACAAAACCAATTTTCTCAACCGAAACGTGTGTAGTGTAGCTGATCTCTTCCGATTTAGTAGTTACAGTTCTGTAGCAACGAGATTTACATATGTTTCACCTATTATAAAGCAATGGATGCTCTAAAGCCATTTTCCTTGAACAGCCAATGGATTTATTGATCACATGTCGTTTTTAAGTGAAAACTATCAGTATTATTCTCTACATTCAGAATCCCAAATGTTAGTCATAAAATCATTATTTCATCTCTTTCGTTTACAAGACCACACTTTTTCTATTTCCGAGGACTTCCTGGAGTTTCGACTGCGACAAAATTTGCATAATTGCTTCCCGTTAGTGGAAAGGATATATGTTTCTGGAGACCCATTCTTCAAAATTAACTCTCAGACATTCTTGTGCAGAATGCAAAATATTTATTTAAGAGCTTTCCAAGCTTTTTAACTGGGGGAGGGGGGAATCAATGCCAACTTCTTGATATTGAGATTAAGAATATGATTTTTTTTATATATTCAAGAAATTCATGAGTTACAGGTCGTATATTTTTTCTTTAATTCTGTCAATTTTAATATCAAGATATCTTTAAAGGAATACACATCATAGTCAGCTTTCTTTATTTTATTTATATTAATGCCACGTTTCATAGTAGCACCAGGATTATTTTGGGGTGGACTTTGTAAATTTGAGCAGCGGTCAGATGACGAGGGTTATATTTAACCTTTCTATCTATGAATTTCTGCCCCTCATCAGACTGAAATTTGACGACACGTTTGACCCTGACAGATATAACGTGTACCAGCCCCGCTTACATAACTGTTCTTCGGTGTCAGCTCTCGAGCTTGAATTTCTTTGGTTCTATTGCCTAGAACTTACCATTATGCCACAGCGGCCTTTCTAGGCAGCAGTTTAAGTTAATCTGTGTTTTAATCTTTTATTTTGCCCTGATCAAAATACATAGAAAGTATTGTATTTGTCAAAAAGTTAGATATCGTGGTTTGTACGAATCTTTCCATTTCAAATTTCAATGAGTCTGAGAAAAAGTCTGACCTAGATAATTCAAAGCTTATTTGAGTTAGATGATTGGTCCAACTGAATGATAACCGAATTTGTGGACGTCCTTTTGGTACTAATAGCATTGAGAGGATTGTAATCGTTTAATTAGATTTTCATTATTTTTACTAACAACAACTAAGTACGTGTTTTTTCTGAAAAAGGTATCTGCAAGAAAAGAAATTTTCATAGTAGCAATATAAATTGCTATTTTATTTTGTCAAAACATTAAAAAATATATGGTTATGATATAAGATTAATATAGGCGATAGCCGAAATAGAAAATGTTTATCATATAATATTTTTGTTAGAAATTCGAAACACAATTATTTAAAAGAAAATGTAAGCATAGATAGAAAATTATTCTTAAATCTAATGGATTAACGCCAATAAATTATTTAATGATATGCAATTTAATAATATAAAAAATTGTGATTCATGCTATTATAGTACTTCATTTATTAGCATAATTAGGCAAAAAGAGAATTTAGAATGCTTTCAAAGAGATGCTTCAAATCATACTTAAAAATGTGAAAAAAGGGTTAAAAAAAGAGAAATCTCAGTAAGGATTGCCTGAAATTATAAAATTTAATAATTCTATTTCAGTGAAATCATTTTAAAACAAAATTTGAACAAGTTAAGCCATCAGCAGTTGATTTGAACAAATAATCAACCATATTCCGTCGATATACAGGGTGTCCCAAATTAAAGTTACCCTATTCAGAGCTACATATCGCCGCAACTATTCATCAGAAAATTGTGTAATTTTGGGTACGCCTTAATAAATTAATGGCAAAGACATTTTGTGAAAAAAAAAGTTTCAAATGTCGCCACTGGAGGGCTTATTCATGTAAAGCGGGTCTGTCCTACGCGACAGATCCCGAACGTTTGCCAACAACCCAATGTTCCGTTACATTCACCGAAAGTAACGGTATAGGTTGGATTTAATGCTTCGTTTATTCTGGAGCCGTACATCTTCGCAAACTCCATCAGGTGCAGTGACATGCACTATCATGAAAGAGCGTTATTTATTGATGTTGGAGAATGCAATTGTTCCGACACTACAGTCATGCCAATGTCTTGACGAACTCTTTTTATGCAGGATGGTGTGACTCCACATACTGCAAATTGTGTAAAAAATATTCTAAAGGCACATTTTATAGAAGAAAGAGCAATAAGCCATCACTTGAATAACGCTTGGCCTGCCCGGTCCCCACACCTTAATCCATGCGATTTTTGGCTCTGGGGATATTGGAAAGATCTAGTTGGCTGTGAGAATCCGAGAACATTGCCTGCTCTTAAAGCCAGTATTTGTTGCCAAATGCTCAATATTTCAACTTAGACACTACGCTCTATTGTTGAATATGCCATTTTCAGATTTCAGAGGGTAGTTGACAATGGTGACCATCATATCAAACATGACTTGGATTAATTCCAAGCTAATGTGTAATCCTTATAATAAATTAGTAATACGCCCTCTAGAGGTGACATTTTGAACTAATTTTTTTTAGCAAAATGTCTCTCCCATCCCTTTATCAAGGCGAATCCAAAATTTCAGAATTTTCGGGTAAATAGTTAAGGCGGTATGTAGCTCTGAATAGGGTAACTTTAATTTGGGAAACCCTGTACTAAAGAAGTATCCTGAGACAGAAGACCAAAAGAAACGCACTTCTATTCCGATTTCGTGACAGCAGAGAAATAGCCGCGCTTTTTAAAATCCCAGACTTTTTAATAAAAGATACGGCACCAAAATGATAATGGCTGACGCCAATAAATAAAGCCGAGCGACGCACTTTAATTGCTGTTTAAGATTTAATGGATCTCAACGGTAAAGGAGATTTTGAAGCCATTCTCTGAATATTCAACCATTTAGAATGAATGTAATAGAATTTTAAGAATTAGTTATTGGGCCAGTTGGATAAATGAAATACAGTCTCCTACATAATAATACATTTCAGATGCTTACTACTTAGGAGACCAAAATTAAAATGTGTTCAAAAATAATATCTATTAATAGTATAAAATGAAGTCTCTTGAAAGCGTATGTATGTTTGAATGCTAAGAAACTCTAGAAATACTTAATTGATATTGGTGATATTTGTATAATTTTGCAAGTTATTTATTGGGAAAGATTTTAGAATATAGAAGTCGCATCAAAATAAAAAAGGAGTTTTGAAATTACGATTTTAGTTATTTTCCAACCATGATTTGCGCATGCGCATCATTTGTGCTTTAAACTAATCCACGTATATGTGAAAATCTCAAATTGAGCATGTGCAAATAGAAAGAGTTATGGTATGCATATGCGATACATTTTATTTTACGTCCGACTTAATACTGTGATTCAAAACTCTTTATGCCTCCAAAGGGGCATTTCAACCTTTGCCAGAGCATATTAAATTCCAAAACGCTTCGTTTTTTGTATCAATAATAAAAATTTAGAGTAAAGAAATGTTCAGTTAGCGAATATCAGAGAAAGAGCATTCATGATGTTGTGCCACGGGTAACGCTGTGAGGGTACTGCTAGTTAAAAATAAAGAAATCACAGTGCTCTTAAAATTAAAACAATATTGATGCAAACATATGCTGAAATTTTGATCTTTCCATAAAGTTTCATAATGCTCCAATGAATGTTGCGAGGCGTAATGTATCAGGTATCTACGTGGTTAACCATGGTCAACACTAAATCTGCAATGGATTTGACTTCTACTTTGTGTCTCTGACATACTGGAAGTTAGAGATCTAATGACTTCATAGCCAATCTTCTAGGTAGTTGTAACAAATAAATAATGAATATTTAAAATACTGTATCCCTTTGAATTTTCGCATTCTAATTTAGGAAAATAGCTGTAAGTCGCAAACTGTAAACTTATCAGAGAAATTTCACTAAACAAAATCAGCAACTTAAGAATAGAAGATCTCGTTTAGCATACTTAATTCTTGCTTCTAATGTCACTTACCACTTTTTTTAAGAAGCGCTTCTGGAACAAAGAGTACTAATTAACTTCACATGCATCTCATTCTCTGCCACAATATGTTTTCACTTGCACAATATCTTTCAAGAGGCACATTTACACACCTAATGGATAGGGCACATAAGAAGATCAACAACAGCCACGCCTGAACCGGAACTCAAACCCGAGGCACCCAGGTCATTGTGAACATGCGCTACTCCTTTGCTAGAATGCTGGCACCAAACACTTTTCATTTGTGGGCGCATTTTGTTGTCAACAGCTGAGAGCAGATGAAGAAAAATAATACCCTATTGAAATCTAAATTTCACATTTCGGCCAGAAACATGCAAGATAAATTTTAACTCTTATCAATTTAGTTTGCAGTATGGTATTGCGCTTAATGAATATTTCAAGGGTCCAGAGCATCACGAAGGGCTTGGTTTAGTTCAGTTATATTACATTCTGTTTTGAAGCAACACTCGGGATATTTTGGGACGTACCTCGTAATTATGAATCGCAGTCAGATAACAAGGACTACACTTGAGCTAACACCCCCTTTCCAATTTACTCACCATACCTACGAAGGGCTTGAATATTCTTAAAATATGAAACTGAAATGTTTGAATTACACAGATGGCACCAAAGAAAATAGAAATTTAAAACAAAAATATTAAATTAAAAATATTTCGTAATACTTTTAGGTATATTTTATAATATTTCGGAATACCGTATTGCAATGCACTACTTCTCAGGATACATCAAAAAGAAAGTTGAACCTTTTCTGAAATCGAAGCTTGAATCGCTAGAACTGTTTTCTTTTGTTTAGAAACTAAATATTTTTAAAGTTATTTTTTAAGAATATTCACTACGCCCTTCCATACGAAATGAAAAATATTATTGTAGACGATTTTCTAAATCATGTATTTTTATCCTCATTGAACTCATTTAAGATTATGTTGAGATAGCACAGAATAACCTATAGTATAAGAATTACCCTGCTTTAGTGTCTTATAAAATCCAGGTACTCACAGAAATTAAAAAAGGTAATAAATGCATTATAAATCTTATTTCGATTTATGTGTGAATCCCTCACACGGAGATGCGACAAGCTATTGGTTTGGATTTAATAAATTAAACACCAATGTTTTAAACATCAAAGCAGCAAATACTCTCAACTATATTAAAATTGAAGAATTCTTTATAATATGTGATTAAGCTGGTGAAAAATATTAATAATAATATAAAGTGAGTTCTTAAATAGGACAACTTTAATATTATCTATACATT
Organism: Argiope trifasciata; assembly: GCA_026543055.1. Classification (NCBI taxonomy): domain Eukaryota; kingdom Metazoa; phylum Arthropoda; class Arachnida; order Araneae; family Araneidae; genus Argiope; species Argiope trifasciata. The sequence continues at coordinate 1,136,599 of JAPMOQ010048238.1, forward strand.
GGAATTTTTAATATATTTTTACTATTTTAGATTACCAGAAGGTATGATTAACACTTGTCTCGAGGGAATATTTTAATGCATATATTAATGCAAAATGCATATATATTTGTTTATGTTTACCTGTACACATGATTTTTCCTTTCTTTGTGCTTTCCTATGTAGCAAAAATGTGGGGCGAGAAAAAGTTTGTCCTAAAGGAATTTTTAAGTCAAGAGTTGTATTTGTAAATAGAATTTTACCTGCAGGTAAAAACCGTCAAATCTATTTCCAAAATTTACTTAGCTTTCGGGTAGATTGAGATGTCGAATAATTTTGAAAATGTCAAATTTTCCTCAAGAAATCATGTAAAACTTGAGCATCTGCACAACTGATAAATTTACAGTTATTATTCCTAATATGAGTTTATCAGTTTAGGATTTTAAAATATTTCATCAACTTTGGATGATTTGGAAATGAAAATACATTAGAGTTGTATATAATATATATTAACATTCAGACATGTCTCTACTATTTTTTTCCTCCTTTTTAGTATATTTGAAAGAAAATATGTCATACTTCTTTCGATGTATCTAATGCTTTTGAATGACCATATTTCACCACATTGTCTGTTTGAAGCGAAAATAAAATAATACGAAAACAAAGTCATTAATTTTCAATGAAAGAATTATAAGTTCAATAAATATTAAAAGCAAAAATATTTGTTGTATCTTTTCTGCACATTTGAAATATAAATTATAGCAAAAAATAATAGATACTTTATTTCTCATTCTCACTAAAATAGGTTCTTGAATTAATCCTAAATTTAAAATCTTTAACTTTTATAATTCTGCCTGATTGGGATGAATTCTTCTTTTATTTATAAAATAAAAATTTAAGGAACTGAGTTTTTAAAAATAAGAACAACCAGTTAAATTAAATGCTCTTAAATGGAAAACCTATAAAAGCAATGATAAATTATAAAGAAGTTTCTTAAGTGAAAAGAATATTATAAACGTTTTTGATTTAATAATAATAATATTCTGTTCTTCAGATTTTAAACTCAATAATTTATTCTGTAGGTATGAGAAATCTTATCTTTCAAGGTCTAAATAGTCATAGCTTTTATACTAATAATACAATAATATTACGATAGTTACTGGCATTACTTTGTAACAGTTAATGCGTCAATTTAGACAGAGTTATTATATTGACTCATTTTAAAATGATACTATTTTACTATTTGATACATTTCACAAGGGTATAAATTTCTTTGAATCAATATATGGCGCACTAACAACGGAAATTTAACAAGTGTTCCCAAGGCGATGATAATGTTTTATTCAATTAGCAAGTTAAGTCCCTTAACACTGAAATTGAGAGAAACTGATTTTAGAGCTAATAGAGTTTCAGGAAAACACAACATATTAAGATTTTAAATACATTAGAGTTTAATTCCTTCAGTACTTTTTAGAATATAACGAGGTCCAAATCCAATTAGGAAGGAAAAATAAGTATAATATTCTATCTTTCTTTTAGCTGATATTATAGAAATAAATCAATGGTTAGCATTTTAAGGGAGTTTTTTTGGTAAGTTTTCAGTTGCAGATTGTCACATATATAAAGATGCTGCTGGTTAAATATTGAATTTTCTTTTAACTATTTTTCAAGCCTATAAAATTGACCATATTAAAGTCAATGAATAGGAATTTTAAATTTATGCATTTCAATTTTATTTATAGCTTCTCTTGGGATAGAGTACATTTATAATGATATTGAGACGAATCTAGACAGTAACACTTTACTCAAATTTAGTATTCACGTAAGTATGGAAAAATATTTAACCTAATATAGGAATACATTACAGAGAGAAATAAAAAAAGGATTTCATTTTTTCCATTGGTTTAAATTTCTGACTTGAAAACAAGCTAAAAAATTGAAAATGAAAACCACACACATTGACTTTTTAAATCCTCTTTCGAATACATAATATTCAGTTTCCGTTTTTATTCCATTTTATAATATATTGCTTTATTTTTGTTTCTTTGAAATGGATGCTGACATCTATAAAGAAAAAACAAATGCGAGACTTTAGAATCTCTGTTATTTGTGAGAATCGTGATATCTATCAAAGGAGCAAAAATATAGAGTCGAGCCATCTCTTAGTTTTATTTATCGGTACCTGTCTGTGTTATTCAGGAAACAGTAATTTTACTGAAAGTTCTTGTCTTTAAAGGTAGCGCTATTTCTTATGCTATAAAAGGAATGGAGCATAAGCAGTTTGTCTTCTTCGATTTCCACCGTAACTTCTATACTTTGTGATTTAACCGATTCTCAGAATAAGTAATTGCTGTACTTTTCTTTCTATCATTTTTTTTTGAAAACGAATTAGTTTTATTTTCTCAGAGTCTGTCGGACGTGTAGTTTCGATTTCATTTGGATAAATAGCGCTGACGAAGTTTAAATTTATTAAATTAAGTGAATGCTCTACTCTTTTATTCTTTACCTTAAACTATTGTAAAAATTATTTCATCAAAATATTTTATGAAAAAACTATAATTATGGGGTTACAACTAAATTCCATTGTAACAGGTCATGTAGGTAGCACCTATAAAATCTTCTAAACGTGAATTATAACAAATTATTATTACAATACTTTTGTCTGTATTATAATATAAAGTAACTAAAAAATTTGAATTTAACCGTACACATTCTCTCTTTTTTTCTTATATCTGAGATGTATCATACATTGTTATTATTTATGGCACTTGATATTGACGAACCTACTGATGAAATCAGCGATTTAAGCTGAATTTGTGCAGTACTTTCTAAGGGTAGGCCCCTTGGCTGAACTGTGACTTCTATTTCATATGAAAATGAAACTCTTGGCTCCTGGGGGTTGTTTCACACACTTTACAGACAGAACATAGGTAAAGAACAACCATGCCTCAACTAGGACTTGAACCCGACACCCCAAGATCATGGAGAAGACTGGTGATTCTTAGGCCAGAACGACTGTGAAGGATCACATGATAAGAAAATGATATAGTGAAAATAGATTTTTTAAAACGAAAAATTACGTCCTAGTAATGATTACTATTCAATGTAATTTAACTGAAGATTTATTTTTCGCATCATTAAATCAGAGTCCCTGTTCTATCTCAGAAGAAACTCGTTGTCAAGGCTGAATGAAGAGTTATAAGGTTCCATTAAAAATTATCTTTAATTTAGGATTCTTCACCTCCTTGCCAGTTTTTCATTTTAGAATAAAGATAAAAATTATTTGTTCTAAACCAATGGAAGAGGACAATATGCTAATGATTTAGAAGAAAATATTTTATTAAAAGAAGTTCATTATGTGATTGGAGAAAATGTATGGTGCTTTAATATAAAGCAAAAATGGGAAATGTTCAGACTTTGAAAAATCTGAAATCCTTACATTTTACCGATTGGGCTACTTACTGTTGACTTCAATTTTAATTAAAAACTGCCAAAACTCAATTTAAAGTATTAAATAATAATTCGATTTAATTAATTGTTTAATTAATAAAAAACTGTATTAACATCGAGTGTCATCCAATGCATACTTTTTCAAATGTATTTGAACTTGAGTGGATGAATAAAGAGTATTGTATTAACGATTCAAAATTTGAGCAAGATATATAAATAAATGTATTTAGAGCGAATGCAAACCAATACTATTAATTTAAAAAGATTATTGTATGAATTATACGATCTAAAACGCGAAAATTCCTCAATATATTCTAGTCGAATCTAGTTTTTTTTACTTTCTAGACTAAATTTTGAAGACTATATTATTTTGAACCTATATAGGAGAAAAAAAAATAAGATAAATATTATATTGAATATGTTCATTTTATTATTACCAGTCCGAATATTCTGGAATATTTGACAGACTGTTTGTGTTGTGATGACTTATCTCAAAATCACAGGATTCTGTTTGCTACCATTAATTATTACGTAGTACGTTTATTCATCGATGGGCGTTATTGTAAGTTCACATGCGAATCCTTCAAGTGGGACAGATTCCTTGTACATCCCTTTTCATGTACCTAGAAACCTTCCTTGCCGGAGGTTGGATGAGTTATCATTCAAGTCAAGTTGAGGAAATCCGTTATTTGTCTCTGTGGCGAGGAATACATGGTAAATCAAACAGGGAATATTAGAGCATCTAAACGATTAGTAGGTCAGGAAACGTTAACACATATATTAAATTTTCCTATTCTATCAATATAGTTAGAGTTCAGAAATTGATTTAAAATAAATTGATTTTTCCTAATATTGATTTAAAATGAAAGTATTAAATTAAATGTTCCTGCCCGTACTAACAAAATTTTGAGGCATTTTAATTTAAAAAAAAAAATAGATTTTTAATTATGTTGATTTTATCTGCGAAGATTTTTTTCAGAGTTCAAATATATTTTACAAATAATTTTAAACAGTTTTGTAACAATACTTTTCATATTTTTAGCTGATGTGTTTAAATATATGAGTATTCTAAAAATATGTGTTTCAATTTTGGTCGCATGCTGTCGTTATTTCTAAATGAATATTCAAATGTCATTTATTACCACCATTAATTTACAGCTTTTGTAAGAATACCGAAGCTAAAGAAGACATCTTGTTCCTAAACCAAATTTAAAACATTGCGTTATCAACTTCAAGAAAAACTGTAAATTATGTCGATGAATTCTGAGTCGAATTTAGACTAATTGGAATTATCAAACAAGGGAATTAACCACCTTAACTTTTAAAATTCTAACTAAAAAAAACATCAAAGTTTGGTACCATTTTCTGCATTTTAATTGGCATTAAGTTCAGCATTATCTCTAATTTTAAATTAGCAATAATGCAGAAAATTAGATAAAGTAGTAAAAAGAAAAATAATGCTTGAAAAATGTATAAGATATCATGGTTAGAATCAAGAGTGAATGCAATAAAAAACTGACAGATTAATTTTAAAACTATCTCATATTTTACTGTAACAGACTACTTTTGCTTTGACATTTTCGTAAAATCAGAAATCTTTATTCATGGTAGGGATTTCGTGAAACAACCGAACAAATAATTTATAAAATTTTTAAAGAATGCCTCTTTAATATTACTAATTACCACCTAGGTTCTTAGATCAGTTGTTTTTCAAAGATTATACTGGTTGAAATATTTTAATAACATTTTCTACTCGAGGTAAAATCTTTATGCTTCATCCTCTAAGTCATTTTAAATATTGATATATTTTAAATTTTAAATATTTATAGACATTAACCCAAAATATTTTTTGCGTCTTTTTATTCTGTATTGTTATCTATTTTTCATCCTACTTAAAAATAATCTTATTCCGAATTCGAAAAAATATCAACCTTTTATATATACGGATATTTTTGATGGTTGAAATGTACTAATGAAATACATGAGATTAATTAGTCAAATCACTGTCATAGTGGATTTTTTGTGAGATGTTGAAAACATTTCGTGATTTCCTAAAGTCTCAAAATAATTTATTCTTTCGGATAAAACCGAACCTTTACATTCTATATTTAGCAAATTTTAAAATAAGTAAAGAGGAATTATTTCTTTTATGTTTTGTAATTTATTAGTGTGGGAGGAAAAGTTTGTAAAATGTTTAAATCATGCAAACTTTTTACGTCAACGTTTAAAATTAATTTTTTTCAGTAATTATAACAATACTCAAAGAAATTTAAAATTTCAATAAAACTAAATTTTAGTATCAAGTCTTTTTCACGTAAAAAAGTAATTTTTATGTATAAGTAAAGTCATTAAAATTAGAAAAAAAATTTAAGTGAAAAAACAATTATTTTAATATTTAAATAGTATAAAATTATACACTTAAATGGTTTCAGCTTTAATACTTTTTGAAGTATTTATTCAAAATCATGAAAATTGGATTTTAACTAATTCAAATTTTAAAATATATCTCATGAATTCCTATATCTTAGCTCCAAAATATGTTTGAGCTGAATTGCATTTACTCAAATCTAACTTGTAGAGTGAAAACGCTCTGTAAAAAAAAAAAAAAAAAAAAAAAAAAAATCGAAATTTAATGAAAAATTTTCTCAACAATTTTTTCTACAAAGTTAATTTCAGTTCACTTGCATATATTTTACTTACATTTTAGCAAGTGCTTCGTTTTCTTTTCCTTAAATTTCGGCAGAAGCACAGATGGTAAAAGACGATATTAATCTATTTTTATCAGCAAAGACTAGAGGACAAAAGAAGGAGAGAACACCATTTGGAAATGTCTGATCTGATAACAACTTTGAACGCGGATAGATAACTGCCATCTGCAAGGTACACATCGGATAGAAAAATAAAAAACGAGGAATCTCGAATCCAGTTATTCTGAAGAAAGTAGTTCAGTGAAAGTGGAAGAACAATGTGAAAAAAAATCTGTTGATCTTCTTTCTCTCAATTTCCTGATTTCTTCGCAAAGAGATTGAGTCTCAATTACTGGTTTCTCGTTTATAGAATGGGTTCTGTGTCGATTATAAGATTTCCTGGGTGTCTCTGTAAATTTTTTTTGCGTTTTCTGCCACTTCTATTGAAGACATTTAACCTATTAACTGGGGAATAAGCTTTTATTCAAACATTTCGAAATGGGGACAATGGGAAGTTTAAATTATTAAAGAAAATTTTCATGATGAAAAATGCTGTCATGTCCATTGCATTAGTTGTTCGAATATGACGAAGTATTTCGCCATATTCAGTGAACAGATTAATATTTTTTAAATGTAGGTTTTAAGATACTTTTATCTCAACTTTTAAATTTTTTTTATTGTTAAATGCTTTATTATACACAATATTTGATTTTTATTTATTGATAATGAAGTTTCTGGCATAAAATTTTAAACTTTAAAAACGAGTTCTATATGCTTTATTTATACTAAAATGAGTTATTTATCAAAAATTTCACACTATGAAATAAAAAAAACCCGTTGTTTCATTTACTTTTTTAATTTCAAAGATATTAAGAGACTGATTTCGCAAATTTTCAATGCTTGTTATTAAATACTTTATTATACACACTATTTGATTTTGTTTATTGAGTTCCAAGCTATTAGCATAAAAATTTAAGTATTAGGAAACAGGTTCAAATATGCTATATTTTTATCAAAAGCAATAAATAATCAAAATGTTCGCTCTATTAATTCAAAAAATTCCATTGTTTCATTCTTTCTTTATCTTGACAATTGTATTCTTTTATAATCTATTATTTTAAACATATGAAGACTGATTTTATACTTTGTCATATAAATGGTGCTGTAATTCCTTTTTTTAAATGAAACTAAATGATTTTAGTGATTTCATTGACAACTTTCTCAATGAATGTATTTCTAAAGTTCTTTTTCATTAATGATTACGGTCATGGTTAATAAAGAAAAATTATTCATGTCAGAACTACCGCATTCGAATTCTTTCAAATGATTTTTTAAAATAATTTTTATAAAATGATTTCTTTTGTGATTATTGTTTGATATGTAGCAATAGTGTTTGATTGTAAGCAACAAATCTTTGAAGCATATTATTAAATTACCGAGAAGTAGATAAATATATGAGAAATTTCGAAATATGTTTATTCAATGGAATAATAATTTTTTAGCAAAAGACAAAATAATACTCTTGCTGTTCAGGAAAACAAGACTTTTTTAAATTAATATATTTCGTGAAAAGTGAGGCATTTTTTATTTTTTCTATTTGTGAAAACAGGATAAATTTCTTTGAAAATATTAAATGTGTATTTGTTTCTTTAAACATCATTTTATATTATAGAAAAAAGAATTAGAATTATATATTCATATTTCATATTTTTAATATGAAATAGAATATTTAATAATAAATAAATATGGTATAAAATGGTACATAATAAAATATTTCATATTTTTAATTTGAAATATGGTGCAAAAATCGAATATTTTCGATATGAAATATGGCATATTAATTTTCTATTTTTAATATGAAATTCTTTTTGAAATATATGAAGAGCAGATTTATTTGAATAAGGTTTGAAAATATTACAATAAAGCATTGTATTATTTAAAAGTAATCTAGGAAATACCAAGTAGAATATTATCGAATTTTTCTCTTAAATAACAGATTATGATATTTAAAAAAAATCAACTCACCTATTTATATATTCTGTCCTTAGAATTTTCCTTTCTAAAAAACTAAAATCTCCATTATTTAATTTTACAAATTGATGAAGAGATGAAATTCGATACAAGAATGAATGCTACTAGAAAAGATTTTTGATTTTTCCGATAAGAAACCAAAAAATTAGTAATCATACGAAGGAACACAAAAGATTTATGAAGGTTTGAATTTATTAAAACCTTAAATGAGAAGAAATCACAATTAAAGGAAGGAAATTATTTCTTTGAAAACATGAATTTCAGATCAGATATTTGGTTTTTTATAAATAATTTTAAAATATATTTTAAGTAAGATAAGAAAGTTAATCTCAGATTATAAAGTTTGTAGCAATCCGATTCAATCTTGAAATTTCTATGTTCAGTTTTACAAATAAACACCATGACTTGAACAAATAAACGCCATGACATGATTGAGAAAATATACTCTAAGCTTTAAGAAAATCAATTTGAAATCATTAATAAAATTTCTTATAAAAATAAAAGTGCATTCTTTTCATTGATTTTTAAGGGTGCATTCTTTTCATTGATTAATTTTTTTATGTTAATATTAAGTGCAATGGGTTATAATTTTTTTAGTATTATTAATAATAATGGTACAAAATTATAGGGGAAATAATTGTATTTTCATTCAGTATTTCTTTGAAATATTTTAAATATTCAGTTTCTCAAGTTTCTCTTCTCTAAATTTATGCTGCAACTGTTGATAATAAAACTGAAAGCCCTTATACGTTATTACCACATTTCTTTGAACTCATTGTGACTGGAAATGTATTTCTAAATATTTTCCTTAATATTTTTACTACAGAAATCTGCATTTTTGAAATAAATATCCAAATCCATATTTGAAGGATATTTCTGTAAATTTAGTAAGTAAGTATTTCTCGAGAAATTTTATAGAAAAAATGCAACGTTTTGTGCATGAAAAGATAACATATAGAATAATTGAAACTTTTACCGCATAAAGAATGTGTAAAAATTTAATTTTTTAAGCATTTTCAATATTAATACTACGGAAGCCAATGTGTTTTAACCTGATTACTCACATTCTTTCATGGAACTTAATAAATGTAAGTTATGAATTTTCAGACTGAATTTGTGTGTGCGTGTGCAAACAATAATGATTCTAATAATAATCACCGCGATTCCGCCTTAAACCTCCAATATTTTCAGATTTTGGGATTACATTTGGATATAAGTAGATTAAACTTCCTATTTTGTTTTCGAAGAACGTTTGTTGCCATTCTTGCGAAACGGACAAAGCTTCTTTGAAGCAACCTACAGCTCTGGAAGTCTGTTGGGTTCGCTGAAATGCGAGTTCAGTTCTTGCGAAAATCAATAATTTTTGGATACTTAATAATTTTTTGATAATTATTTAATAAAAAGTAACTAAAATAAAATTGCATTTTATTGATCTAAGAAGGAATTGGATCACATTAATATTACTTGTAGAAATAATCTGCTTATGAGTGTGTGTGTTTGTTATTGAGGCTGAAAGATGGACATAATTAAGTGATGTTCATCCTTCTTGTTTAAATTTGATTAAAATTGTAAATTTCAGTCAAGTAATGGAGCGAATACATTCAAAATATTTGGAATACAAAGATTATGAACAGAAAAGCAATTGGAAACCTTCACCTACAATAAAATTTGAAACCTTCTACAATTTGATAGACTTAGTATTTGCAATTTAAAATTACATTCCCGTGTTTGCTATCCTTTTCGAAATTCAATAAATTATAAATTTTGATAATATAAAATAATTCTATAGCTGATTTTGATAAAAGGTAGTATGAAAAAAATGTTTTATGCAACAATTTTCGAAAATAATTACATTTCAAGGTATGTAATGCAGAGTTGGTTGCTATCACAAAACTACATCAAACATTAAGTTTCTAGTTTATTTTCCAAAATATTTAACAGGAAGCAATACCGCAATTCAAGAAATGACACATGAAAAAATAAATAGATGTGATCTAAATAGTAAATTGAGAAAATTTAAATTTTTTTCTTTTTTTGCTTTTATGGATTAATTATTTATTTTAAGAACCATTGATTTAACATTGATTAACCAACATTTAATTGATTTCTGATCGAAAGATCAATTTTACGCATGTAAGTCATGGTATATACTGCTGCCCAATAGTTATTTTCATAACAATCCACGTTCAGATTGACCCAGAATACAAATTTCTAAGATGTCCCAGTCTGAGAGATTTCCATTAATTAATGTTCAGCATATTCTCGCTTGTTGTTGACATTGACCTTACAGCTGCAAAAGACTGAATACTTTGTCAAGTAGTGGTATAGAATAAGAAACCATGCCAAAAAAAGGGTGGGTTTCATACAAATTGTGCTCCACTTCCGACGCAATTCATTTTTCTTGTTATAATTTTTTTTAATGATCGGATATGGTAATTACTATTAGGCTGGCATGACATGATATCTATAAATGCTTTTACGATATTTTTCAGAGCGAAACTCAGAAATAAACGGTCAATAAATGTAATTTATGTAATAAGAGTTCATTAAAATTAACCTGAGTTTTAAATCTGCTTAGACGTGGAATTGATTTACTAAATTACATGATGAATATAATTGGATTACTCTAATATTTATTAGCTCATTATAGAAAAAAATCGGATAAATCGCCATGCGTGTTGCTACTTCATACAAATTTTTTGATGATAGTATAAATAAGTTGTTTGATTTATTTTATAATGTTTTCAATTTTTAAAATACTTTGTCCTACTTCAAATTCTAAAATTATTACGATGAATTTAATAATTTAGTTTGATTTCAAATAGCTATTTTTCTTTTCAATATTTGAACACAAGACATAGTTTGTCTGGGAATCGGTCATATTAAATTCACATCTAAACATCTGTTATTAAATGATCAGTTGCCGATTTATTCTATATTATAACAGTTTAGCAACATTCTATCATATCCTTATTGAATGCACTTATTTTAATGCTCATCACTTGTTTTATTTCAAAACAACAGAAGTGATTTTGCCACGGTTGCTTGGCAGACACCAATATGTTAAACGTTTGGTCTTTTTAATTATATAAGACTTTGATCCTTAATTTGAGCTCACAAATATGGTTTCGTTCTGACATTTTAAAATTTATCAGTTTTAACAACGGTTAATTTGTATATTTTTTAATTAAAACGGGTTTTCTTTAAATTTACTCTAGAAATAAACTTGTTTGCGTCTGATACTCATATTTATTTGTGTGCCACAAAATCGAAATGAAACCAAATCAAATAGCTATTTTAAATATCAGAGAAAATAGGTTGGAAGAGACAATGCTTAGTGACTATAACTTATAAATGATAAAATGTGATATAAAAATGATCAAAATAACATTTGTGAATGACTCAATACCCATTATAACTAATGGCTTATGAATGCCCGTTGAAGACCAAAGTAATTTGCTGATTATTGACAGCTGATTATTACAGCAATGAATGCAACTCATGTTATAATTATATATTTATTAGAGAGTAAATAGTGAAATTCATATAATTTAAAGATCACTGCATTTCCTAGAGCTATGAAGCTATCAAACTTTACCGTGTAATATTGATCTCGTCATAAGAATTTTTAAGTATTGTAAAAAATAATTTTATATTATCAGATGTGGATTTATAAATAAGTAATTGGTTATAAAAACAATTTAATGATGCTTTATATAATAAAATAAGCAATGATCTTACTCAGTCTTAGAATTCCTTTTATTTTGAAATTATTAGTTTCAATTTCGATCCCAAATTAAGAAAAAAATTATAGCCTTGAAAATTCAGCGCATTTAATTTGATTTTTTTTATTTTTTGAAAATATCATTGCTTTATTCAGCTTATAAAAGCTTTGTTCTTTAAAATTTTACTACAATCTTCATTAAGTTGAAGAATTTTTTTATTTTGTTTTTAAAATTCTCAATTTTTTAAAAATACGAGAGCATGCCTTTTTTTTTAACATTTAAGCTTCTTTTTAAAATCCCTTTATTTGTAATATCAATTCAATCAAAAGAATAGGAATTCATTGATTAAAATTTCTAATTCAGAATCCTGAAGATAATAATGTTAAGTATTCGTTTTTTTTTTGCTATGGAAGTATTTATGAGCTTTGAAAATTATTACATTGAGCCATCATTGAATTCTAGACTTTTTTTTGATTAAATATTGTTATGGAATTTACTTTCTCATCCTTAGAGGCTCTTTTAATTTGATGGTCGATGTAGAGATGAACAATTCTTTAGTAGAAAATTACGACGGCATTTATTAGCACAAAGGATACGAATATAAAGACAACGAATACACAGATGAGAAATATATATGGCCAAGACGAACACAGGACAGCACACTACAACAAACAGTAGTCCACAAGTCGTAAACGGTAGTAATAACAGCCACGGTATTCAAAGCTGCCCGACAGAATTCAGTAAGAGAGGCGATCCTTGCAGCTTTACACTACGATCTCTCTAAATGGCTGTAATTCTCCTCTGTCTCTTCACTTTAGCTGTATCCAGCTGCCACCATACTACTAAACGACTGGATATTCCTTACAGGACTCGATTCTGCTTCCAAAATAAACTACAGAACTCGGTACACAGCTTAATACAGCATTAGCTTGAATCTACACAACTCTGTCATCTTGTCGGAGTATATCGCCTTTCCTTCGTTTCATCTCGAAGATTAGTTACTTGTCTTCGAATTCGTTTATGGTTCATGGCATCATGAGAATGCCGGCCTTTTGTAGTTCCAAAGAGGATGGGTAGGGACAGTTCTGTTAGTTCCTATTGGCTGGGTGATTAAAATTATAGGTATTTTAAATAATATCTATTTTGTGGCCAAGTTCTGGGATCATTGATGCATTACCGGATCAGCACTCACAGGTCTGATCTTAAAGCGGTCTTTCTTACAATTAACTGCTCGTTATAGGAAGCGAAATTACAGGTTTGTAATTAATTACTTAATGAAATTTTGTTTATTTTTAAATTTAGTGAATTGTTTTAAAAGAAATTAGAATTGATTTTTTTATCACAATTATTGAACAACTACTGTTGTAATTAAATTCAAAATAAGTTGATTCTTTACTCAAATATTTGACACACGTTTTTCCATTGTTAAACGTACTATAGTTTTCATTTAATAATAAAAATTATATCAATGAAATTTTTATTTTAGTTTTGAGGTATAATTTTTTCCTTTTACTTTATAGTTTTAAAATTTATGACTTACATGCATGGCAATACTATGCATTAAATTTAATTATAATACATTTTTCATTTAATTTTCACAAAATTTTAACTTATTCTATTCAATGTAAAGTATTTCAAAGTCACAGTGTTTCTTTTCTAACGAAGAAAGATAACCAAGTGCGGAGATAAAGGAACAGTATGTGGAATTATTCTAGTAAAGCACGGCCACTAAAAATAAAGAATTAGTATTTTGTGTCTTGGCAATAACAATCAAAGCATAAAGGCACTTCTGATTTTGACGAAACAATGATAGCAAAGGAAACTGAAATATTTCACTCTTGTGTATGATAGTTGAAAGTAAGAATATAGCGTTTTAGTTAATGCAAGAAGGCATTTGAAGACGAAAAATTAGAGAAATGAAAATAATCAGGACTTACTGTTAACAAAAAATTGTTTTCCTTAAGTTATATAAGTTTTTACGATTGAAAATATTTTTATTATCAGCATCATTAGTAATGTAAATTTTATCACATATAAAGGAATAAAATAAAGAAAATTTTAAAATAAACTGCATTGTGTTTCATATAGTAAAGGAAATTCATTTTCAAAAAGATTTCATTGGATTAATTAAGTTATTTTATCCATATTTGAGATAAAAATTGCATACACATCCACACTTCTAAGTCAGGACTTAACCACGCAAATACATCATCCTATATTCAAAATATATTTATACACCACCGATAAACATAAAATCTAAAAACCCCTCTAATTCTCTATGAGATAATTTTGTTGGTTTGGTGGATACAATGTTTTACATAATTCCCAAAGTTGTTAGAAATTTAAAATATAACTTCAAATTTAGGATGGAGCATCTATATAAATAATCTTGAAATAGTAGTAAAAAGAATAGTAGTAAATATTGCCTGGATTATTCAATAATATCTTTTGCTAAAATTAAAGATTATGCTAATTTTATATATATATATATACACTGAAGTGACAAAAGTCATGGGATGACTGTTAATATCGTGTCGGTCCACCTTTTGCCCGGCGAAGTGCAACAACTCGACGTATCATGGAGTCCACAAGTCGTTGGAAGTCCTCTGCAGGAATATTGAGCCATGCTGTCTGTATAGACGTCCATAATTGTGAAAGTGTGGATAGTGCAGGAGTTTGGGCACGAACACACCTTTCGATGATGTCCCATAAATGCTCGATGGGACTCATATCGGGCGATCTAGGTGGCCAGATCATGCACTGGAATTGTCCGGAACGTTCTTCAAACCAATCGCGAACAGTTCTGGCCCGGTGACATGGCGCATTGTCATCCATAAAAATCAAATCGTTGTGTGGGTACGTGAAGTCCATGAATGGCTGCAAGTGATCTGCAAGCAGCTGAACATAACCATTTCCAGTCAATGATCGGTTCAGTTGCACCAGAGGACCGATTCCATGCCATGTAAAAACAGCCCACACTATTATGCAGCCACCACCAACTTGAACAGTGCCTTGCTGACAGTTTGGGTCCATGGCTTCGTGGGATCTGCTCTACACTCGAACTCTACCATCAGCTCGTAACAACTGAAATCGTGACTCATCTGACCACGCCACGGTTTTCCACTGGTCTAGGGACCAGTCGATATGCTCACGAGCCCAGGAGAGTCGCTGCAGGCGATGTCGTGCTGTCAGTAAAGGCACTCCAGTCGGTCTTCTGCTGTCATAGCCCAAGGAAGACAAATTTCGCCGCACAGTCCTATCGGACACGTCCCTCGTACGTCCCACATTGATTCCTGCAGTTATTTGACGAAGTGTTGCGTGTCTATTAACAATGACCATTCTACACAGACGTCGGCGGTCTCGGTCGTTAAGTGCAGGTGGCCGCCCACAGCGCTATCCATGATGTGATGTGATGCCTGAAATTTCATACTCTCGGCACACTCTTGATACTGTGGATCTCGGAATGTTGAATTCACTAACGATAATCGCAATGGAATGACCCATGCGTCCAGCTCCAACTAACATTCCACGTTCAAAGTCTGTTAATTCTCGTCGTGCCGCCATAAATCACGAAAAACCTGTTCACATGAATAACTTGAACACAAATGAAAGCTCTGGAAAACGAACTGCGCATTTATACTTTTTCGCTGCGATACTACTGCCATCTGTATATTTGCATATTGCTATCCCATGACTTTTGTCACTTCAGTGTATATATATATATATATATATATATATATATATATATTGAAGTACGAATTCTATTTTATAAAATACATTTAATAAAACAAATATTCAACTCAGAATTTGGATTATTTAATACATTAAGTAGTAGATTCATTGTTATGGACAGTAAAAAACATAATTCTTTACAAAATACAGTATAAATAATATAATAAAATAACAACTAATAATAATAATGTAATATAATATAAATAATTATTTGCTTTATTATTATTATGAAATATCTTTCAAAGTTAGAGATAAATATTTGAATCTGATTGATTGCAGATTGGGCCAATGCGCTATGTGTTATAAATTCATTTTCATTATTTAAATTATTTAAAAATATAACTTAATGAAGAAATAAATGCCTGGAACACATTTTTGACATTTTAAAACTATTTTAATTGTTTTGATTTCTCAATGAGGCCACTAGATAAATTTATGTCTTCATCAAATAAAAGTTATTCAATTAAGATTTAATCAACCTTTAAAAACGGTTTTGAAAGTTGTGTGTCTCAAAAATAAGGTAATAAAAGTTTTCTTATCCACCAATTTCAACAATCGTTAAAAAACATCTGGAATTAATTAGAATTGACATAATATTATTGGAATAAAGAGAAAATTATCGAAAACGCGAAGTATTCCTCCGTAATATTCATTATCTCACCCACTAATTAATTTATTGAATTATAGGAGAAGCAAACAATTATTACCAAATTTAAACTAAGCGAAGATGATAGCAGAATAGCTGTTTTTGAAATTCCCAGTCGTTGATATGTTTTTAATGTAAGAATATGCTTCTTTTATCGTTTGATCGTCTAGAACATCATAACAGAACTTGTTATTAACATTTTTTTCTTATTTTAATTAATGTTACAATATTAAGAGAATTTAAACAAAATTCAAAGGCTTATAATAAATTAAATTCTTTATCGTATTTAGTAAATAAAAAATGAATACTATAAGTTGAAAGAGTTATGTTATTTTTTAAACTGAGACAAACTCTCTCGTTTAAAATAAATTCCCACACATACTTCACTGAATTAATTCATTTATATAGTAAATCTTAATCAACACTTAATATCTTCACATTTCTTTTATATTTGTTCATAATGTGTTATATTTATTTCAATTGATTCTATGATTTAACTATATAATTTTATTTTTTGCGAGTAAAAAGGCTTTTATTATACCCTCATTAACAGTAAATGTGAATAACATTTAAAAGACATAAACAAGTTAAGCATTTTTTTTCTGAATATGAGAAAGCTAACTTTTGAGTGGTTCATTAATAAAATATTTACCATTGAAAACAAAAATGTGTCACATTTATATTTCGAAGGATTTTTATTAAACTCGGTTGGGCAAAAACTAATAACACACTTTTAATTTATATATAATGAGATGATACACTTTACAGTTAATAAATTAAAAAAAAATACCACAATTCACAGTAAGGCGCCGTTGTAATGTACATAAAGCCATTTAATATTTTTTATAGTTCTTAAATAAAGTAAAATTAAAACTGTTCTATATGTCCTTCTTCATTTCCATCAACATGCTAAAATAGGAGAACCATATTATCTATAGATGATCGGAGTGAGTAAGCCTGAATATTAACTATATGATGTCGATTGTTGTCCTTCAGATCTGGTAGATATGATGACCTATGATTGAAGATATTGTCCTTCAAATTACCCCACAACCAAAAGTCACAAGGGATGGTGTCCGGCAAGTCCCCGGAGGACATGCGATTGTAAATGAGGGCTAATAAGCCATGCTTCAGTGAAATGATGAATTAAAAATCAGTTTCCATGCAAAATATCTTGAATGCATCCACGCTGAAGAAGAGTTGGGATTACTAAGTCCTTCAGCCTATCATGGCACCTTTATCCTGTGACGGAACATGTTTGGATTCCATTGGAAGCTATCTTTAAAAGAATAACACTGCAGTGATAAAGTTAGCTAGCTATAAAACCAAACCATAATATCACTTGTTTTGGGTGCAGTGTTTGTTTCTGGGTCACTTGAGAGTTTATCTCTGCCCAAATTTGAAGTTTCTGGGTGTTAACTTGCCCATTGAGGCTAAAGTAGAGGCTATACTTCCACAGAAAGTTCTATGGCCCAGTTGTATCAACCACCATTGGAGCAGGGAACGAAGTGCAAAAGTTTTCCGGATCCTTCTCCTGCAACAGGTGCTCATATTTGATTTTATATGGATAGAAACGCAAAATATGCCGTATGATTTACGTTCAGTCGAATATGGCAGTCCAGAACACGGGATACAACTGGCAAACTCTCACTATTATAAGGCAACTGACTACTGACTTCAACAGTTGCGGTCTCAAGATTTTCGACTTGGGAAGACGAGATTTTTTTTTCTTCCTTTACCGGAAAGAAAGCCAAGTTAATCTTTTTTTCCCCTTCAAATTTCTGCATCATCATGCATAGGGCACCTGGAGACATTGGAGCTCTTATTATCTGCTTTTCGTTTTCAATCTTTTATTTTTATCATTGAAAAAAACATTTGGTAGCTTCTAATGCATAAAAAAAGTCAGTAAATATTTTCCAAATTATCATCAGAAGATAATCAGACTTTACATAATACGAGAGACATGAAAAATAAATGTTTGTGTAAAAAGAATTCGGGATTTATCTTATTGGAAATTGAATATACAATACTAAGAATGTATCTAAGTTTTGGAATGTCGATAAATATCTTAAGTAGATTGTAGCAGAAATTTATATGAAAAGAACTTAAGTAAGAATATAATTCAGTTTTATATAGTAATTGATAGTTTAATTATGTTTAAACATGAATGTGATTAATCTATAACTGGAGAAACGAACCAACAAAATTGTATGAGAAAGAAAAAAGTAAAACATGGAAATCAAAGAATTTTTAAAAATTATATAGTTTGAATATTTTCCTTATCTTTTGCCGATTTTTAAAGTATTCAAAGAAAAGAAAAAATAAATAAAAACATTTACCAAAAATTAAAAAAAATCTCATTCTTTCTTGAAGAATTTAGAAATTTTAATTTAATTAAAAAATTAATGAGTGTTTACTATTTTTTGAAAAATTAAAAAAAACTTATAATAATCTCAGAGTAATGCAATAACGTTCTTAATATTTGAAGAAATTTTATTTCTCTGAAATTATTTTTTATAATGAATGCAGACAAACTCAAATGCAGAAGAATTATGATTAAAGATTTTCTGGTAGTAAAATGAAATTATGCATAATTCACAGTTTTCAGAAAAAGAAAAAAAAAATGAAAGAATACTTACTAAAAGTTTAAAAATCCCTTTTTATTTTTTTAAAATTTTTTAGAAACTTTAAACACACTTTAGAACAATACTTATAGCAAAATACGGAATAGTAAAGTAGCAGGAAAAAATGTATGTATATTTTAATGAATTTGTTCATTTCTTCGACTGTATTTTTCTTCCTTAATATATTAAGCTCTCGTCCATTAATTAAATTAAGAAATGAGGAAATTCCAAAAATCTGATATATTTTGCGAATTATGATAATTATAAATTAATACTTAACACAGATTTATAAAATCATACTTTTCTGATTCTTTGTTATACAGCGGAAGGTAAAATGGATATGACAGCCGATAAACATTATTTCCTTATTCATTATTCATTATTTCCTTAAACGTCATCATTTAATGCCTATCTGATATTGCATCAATCGTGAGAAGTCTATCTTTCTCTATTTCTCAGACAATAGGTGTTTAAAAAATCGATTTCAAAGGAAAGGGCACCCGGTGCTCCAAAGAACACTGTTTGTTGTTAATTATGACAATTTATTAGCCCACTGATAGTTACGTCAACTACTTAAACCGTGTGAACTTCCCTTGTTTTATCAATAGCTCCAATTAGGGCGAAAAGTATGACTTAACTACTTCATGCGTCACATTCGCTTTCACAACCACTTTTTACATAGGAGCTCATTCATACACCTCACAGATAAAGACAAAAGAATAACAACCATGCTCGAACCGAGAGGACCAGATAACGAATAAGATGCACTATCTTTATACCAGGGGGTCTTATGAATACTATTCGTTTTCGGATTTTCAGACTATCGCTTTTGGATCACTTTCTGTTCTCTTCTAGTTTTGTAAAAGTTTTATTTATTTTACGCCCTGTTGACAAGCAACACCAAGGCTATTTCGGGCCTGACCATGAAATTTTTTTTTACTAAACAAACGATTTCAAATTCAATGTTAACCATATTTTAACTATGACAATGAAATTACCTTGTCCAGTTTTATTTAGGAATTTAGCAAAATTCGTAAGTAATCAATACTAGTTAATTCAATACATGTTCTATACTCTTATCAAAAAGCAACAAAATATGGGTAAAATATTCTGCTTAAATCTTTTTCTGTTATTTTCTCTGAAATATCAGTTTTCGACAAAAACAAATAAAAACTAGTATTCAACATGAAAATGAAAAATCGATTTTCCTTTTGGATGTTAGTCAAGCGTAAAACCTTTCCAAAATAGGTTTTACGCTTTATGTTATACTTTCTTAATATGATTTATACATTAAAGACATAAAAATTGTATTTATTTTAATATAAATATAAGTATTTAAATAAAATTGATTGTAAATACTACTATTATACTAAGTGTATGTTTTATTTAATGTGCTTTAGTATTTTTGATTGAATGTTCCTTTTTCTGCAAACATAAATGATTTCATACAATGCATCTTTCTGCAAAAAATAAGAAATTTCACTTTACCCTGTTGCCATTTTAAATTTATTTAAGCAATTATATTCACGATTTTAAAGCTGCACAACCAAGTTCGGAAATTATTTTCTCCTACATATTGTTTTACAAATACCCCAATTCTTTTGTTTTAGTACAAACATTTACCTAAATGCTAATCTCGCACAAATCCCATAAGCCCAGTGGTACAGTTAACCGAGGTTGTTCACACACTATTAATTTAGTTCCACAAACACATGGGAAGAAAAGGGAAACGTCTTCTACCAGAAACTAGGACTCAATTCGACCGAGTGAGCTGCTTCTGAGATTCTCCATTTTAAGAACGACTTCTGTTCCAACATCTCGATCTCACAGGAGTGATTACGGCAAATAGTATGAGGGTAGGTGGAACGATCTCTGTTAGCTCTGACTTTGTTCCAAACCTGCCGGCATAGAAACACATGCTGTTTGATTCCTCAGCGGAACGGAATTAGGTTGTTTTAGAGATGGTAATGGAGTTTTGTGGATGCAATTTGATTGATGAAACCGGCATGATTCGAAAATCATCCGACTGTTGGAAAACAAGACGTGTTTGGTTTCAACGAAAAATTGTTCCAATTATTCAGAGTTTAACAAATTATTTGTAGCATAAAACCCTTTTTACTTTGGGATTGTAATGATTTATTATGATAAAAGGTAGAAAGTTGTTCTTGAATTGCGTATGTTATGCTATGAAATTCAGAATGAATTAAATATATCCCATTGTAATTTACGAATAACAATGAGGCGAATAGTTTCGTATATTATTATTAAATGGATGAAACTGATGGCAATTATCCAATAGCGAAGAAATAATAACTGTTAAGAGCTATCACGCCTAGAACATAACTCTCTCCCCATCATTAGATTGGATATATTCGATCAACACAACATTATTCACCTATACTCTACATTGTATACCCAAACAGAGACCAATGTTTTCTTGTGTGATCAACTCTATTCACGAACTCGTGAGGCCACCTGGTGAGAAAGATTTCCTTTATAAAGCATTTCTATACTGTTTTTTGTGAGTGAATTTTTTTTATTGCCACCGAAATCAAGAATTTTAAGTTTTTTAATAGAATCCTTTAAAGAGTCTTAATTTAAAGATTTAATAAAAGAATACTTTCATTAGAATTTTGAAGATTAAATCACAGCTTTTTAGAAATTAATGAAAAAATAACTTACCAAAACCAAGTATTAATGAATTGTCGATAATCAGGTTTTGGATAACAATTGTAACTTTTGAAACTTGAAATAACTCTGAGAAAAAGTGAGATAAAATATTCATGATATTTACCATCATTCAAATAGTAGTAAATTACCATTTTGTTAAATTCATTCTTGTCATAGTGATGGGATAGAAGAGTCAGTTGAAAAAAGTTACATTTAAGTTGAAAGAAAATGTAAGGTAATAATTATTTTCACAAAGGATATCATTTGTTTAAGGTATTGGGGCACATTTTAAAATATTAAACTAAGGTTGAAACTTCAGAACAGCTTACAATTTTTTTTCAAAACTTTATGAAATACAAGGTTTGAATGTGATTTCTCTTTACTAAAACCACCAATTGATTTCATTTCTTAATGCCAAATATTTGAAAAACATTTGATTAATACATAATAAAACATTTGATTGATACACATGCGTTGTCAGGATATTTACCCTGTTTAATTAAATTTATTACTAAAAGAATTTAACTGGAAAGTTTATAGACCGTTAAATACAAATTTTTGTAAATATATAAAATATTATATAAATACAAAGTGATTAAATTTAAATATTCATGATTCCGAATTATTGTGATCACGCAGCTCTCAAGACTAAAAAAATTAAAACGAATTAATTAATTTTAATAATAAAAAATGATGCATTTTTATTCACTTTTCACCACATCATTAATATTTTTATATAGTTTTACGAAAATAGAAAATATATTTATATACATATAAATTATTTAATTTCAAATTTAAAAAAATGAAAAGACAAAAAAATCCGTTTCTCAAAGGCCTGAGAAGCCTGGAATTTTTTTCTTAAAGTATTTTTATTGTTAGTGTTATAGTTCGCTTGCGGCTATTTTGAATCGTTAAAATGTGTAATATTCGAAATTCATGGAATTTATAAAATGTTTGATAATTAAGACGTAAAAGTATTAAAACTGAGAAAATCAGGGAATGAAGATGAATTTATTTCAAAATTGCTTCATAAAAAATAGGAAACACGCCATATAATATAGAATTTAGTAACAAGGCGTAAAATACATGAGAAAAATGAATTTTTGCCTTAAATTAAATTATTAATATACCTTAAGTGAAAATTACAATTCTTTTATTATACTTGAATCTTCTAGAATATTACTTCAGATTTTCAGTTCAATTTCAATTTATGCTCCATAAATGTAAACATATTTTTCATTCTGAACAAAAAGTTTAATATTCATTGCTTAGTTAATTTGATAATATTATCCCATTTGTGTCATTAAATTCATCGCATCTTTATCAAATAAATAACCGATTTAATTAGATCTTATTTTAAACAACAAATGCATTTAAAAATAAACCCCCCTTTTTCTTATATGTAAATTCCTGAATGCACAATTTGCGTTATTCCCTTAAGCTCAGACGTGCGATTCACAAAAGCAATTCACACGCGATTAATTGCCTTCCATAAACATATGCAAAGAAAAGGAAGAAATCTACCTCCGGAAATTAATTCTCAATTCACGGAGAATTCCTCCAGAGATTCTTTTATTTTAAGAACTGTTTCTATCCCCCCGACTTTATTTATGTCACTGGTACGATTAAAGAGATAGACTGCAGGATGGCGGAATAAGTTGGGTAATCTCTGAAAATTTTTCCTTTGGAATAAATTGTTCAATCTCGTAATGTAATTATGTTATTTTATAAACGATAGTAAAATCTGCGCTTTCAGAATTCGTTGTATGCAATGATCGATATGGTAAAATCCTTCACTTTTTGAAAATCGAAATCATTTACTTTTAATCGAAAACTAAATCAATAAATTGTTACTTTATTGTCAAATATATTTTACAAAATTCAAAAGCAAGGTATTAAGCTATCAGACTAAGTTGTAAAGATGATTTTTCTGGAAAATGTTGAATATTTTTATGATTTGAAAATAAAGTGCATTTTTCGTAGATTCTAAGCAGATTTTGTTTTTAATACATGTGAGCTAAAATTACAGATATACACAACAAATAAAAATGAATTCAGAATCATCGACATTATTAATCGAAAATGAGAAATTCACTTCCTTTTTAATGCAAAATTCTCAAAATAATGTCTGATATGCTTGTAATAACTCGCTAACTATTAAGCCATAGTTTATTTTTGTCATTTCTGTTAAAAAAAAGTGAAAATTGCATTTTTTCCAGCGCATCCGGTTGGGCTAATTTACAAGAACAATATCTAAATGCATTTTTTGTAGAATAATTATTTCAGTGTGATTGATCCAGGGAAAACGGGATGCCAGTAACTCAAATCAATAAAATTTTATCAAATTTGGTATGCATGTATCCAAATCCTCTGAGGGTATAATATTTCAGTAGATTTTAAGAAAGTTTCATTTACATACGTTTTACAGACACTTAAATTTCAAAACATAGACAAATTTTGACAAAAAAAATCATTAAAGGTAAATTAAATTTAAATTAATTTAAATGCTCATAAAATATTTATTTATTCAAATATTTTTTAGATTGTGGTCTGTTACATTTTTTGGGGTTTAAGCTATATAGAGGTAAATAACAGAAAATTAGTTATTATTATTATTTAATTTATTCTTTTTTTTATAACATTGAAAATTTTGTTAAACAAGACGTTTTTCTAAAAATAAAGGTAATAAGTACATTTTTCTACTTTGCTAGTGACTTTTTAAGTCTGCTTTAACTATTTGGTAAAATAAAACAAAAATGATTATGTATCATTTAAAAAAATAATCTCCGAACCTAGTTAAGTATCTTAAAATTTATGGATTATTATATGGATATCTAAAAATTATTCTTAAGATATTTCTATTATTGACAATTAAATATTTTGATTTTATAAAATATTATGTAGGCAAGTGATGAAAGAGTATGGTTATTTAAAAAATATTAGCTAAATCAGTTGATTTTTTCTTTGTCAAACACTTATTTTTCTTTGTCTCTAATAAATGACTGTTCAATTTTATAACTTTCTAAATTTTCTTGTGAACAGACATTTGTTCAAATCGAAAACAAATATACAAAGAAATTGCTACTGTTTCCAAATAATGTTTCCCGTTGGAGTTTTTTACATAACAACAGTGAATTGAGTCAATAAACAATATTTCACTACTTAAGTAAGTACTAAATGAAAAATGCGATAATCTGTAATCAAAATGTTACTTATAGTAAGAAGAGTGAATTTTTTAAATAAAATTATATCAGAATTCGTAAACTCAATTAAATAAATGATAAATAATTGCTGAAAAAGAATATTCATCTTCTTATATTTAAATACTTATTAATTTAAAAATGAAATAAGTTGGATGAATTGAATATTATAAACACTGACAATTCGAAAGGCACAAGACTACTTTTATCATAAATATCTTTAAAAATATTTTACTTCCCAAGAATAAATGATAGATAACTTAAAAAATAATTAATTTTTAAAACGCAATGATATAAATGAAGCTGTTAAAAGAAATTGACAATTTGAAATTAATTTAAGCACTAGTAGATTAATTTTTAAAATTCTATCCTGAAAAAAATCCAAATTAACCAGTGTATTGTTACATTCCTTATTTTTGTAATATTTGATTCTTTATATGCTAATTTAAGAGATTTCGATCTTTTAATCCAATTCATATCAGAAATTTAGGACGAGTGTCCTGGCACAGGGGTAATGCTTCTTCCCTGCAATCTGGTAGTCCCGGTTAGGGCATGGTTGTTCTTCATGCATGTTTTGTCTGTGAAGTGTGTGGATGAACCCCACTTCACCCCTGTATAAAGGCTTAATCACTGGGTAATGCCAACGGATTTGTAAAGTGCCATAAATAACAACAGAAATTTAGAAATCTCCAAAACGTTTCCAAATATAAGAGGCTAAAATTATATTTTCACAGTACATAAACGTTTCAATTTTCATTAATAAAAATGCCTGTTTTGATGTGAAATTATTTTTTTATGCTTCATCATGCTGTTTTAAAGAACTATAATCATATTTACTATATTCTTATTACAGTAAAATAATTATTATAAAAATATTTCCTTAACAATTTAAAACAATTCTTAGAAATGCAAGATTATAAAGATTATTAAAAGTGTTTTGACAATACCTAATAATACTGATTTCTGATCTCTCTTGTCCCAAAAATAGACATCTAATACATTGAAGGCCATTAAGAATATATAGCAAAAAGCATAAACATATTCATACATATATTGATATAAGATAAATTCGTTCCGTAATGTTTGCTGCCAAAAGTTAATCTTGTTAGTTTCAAAACATACGAATGTTTTTTTTAATATCTTTTTCAAAAATCCCATATTCTAAAGTGAAACATTTGATAGCCATGAATATGTGAATATTCGAATGCATTTCCTGTCGGGATCTGTAGATACATAATATAATTCAAATTTATTCCATTTTACGTAGGATATATATATATATATATCCTAAAAGTGAATCGCTATATTCTTTCCCCAAAAGTTATATGCTCACTTCCTGTAATACAATATTTTTGAGAAGAAATTAAATGCCGAATCATAGCTAAAATCATGAAATGTTTGGTGTTTCGAAAAACTGCATGTTTTCTTTTAAAACTACGTTTTGAAAAGGAAATTTCTAACTCAAGATTCACATCAACTATTCACATTACTTTTGAAAGTTTTTCTAAATATATATTGCAAATTAAATTTTCTTTTTGAATTTAACCATAAATTGTAAAATGAACAAATTGTTTTTTAGACTCCATGAAATGCATTCTTTCATCATTCAAACGTACACAACAATTTAATGAATTTTGGAATCATGTGACTGAAGTAATATAACAATGGAGAAAAATAAAAATTTTTACTCTTTAAAATTTTTATTTTCTTCTGAATTAATTCTTATAATCTCACTTATTTTATATGCCATATTTTTAAATATAAAATTATTTGTTTTCTTATCTTTCATAAACTACATTAAGACAGCTTAATTCGCAGTTTTTTTAAAAGAAAATTCGATAATTATTTCTAATAACTAGCACACCATTTGAAATTTAAAATTCATAAAATGCACTAATGCATTCTATTTCATTAGTTTCTTTTTATTTATTCTGCAATGTTGTTAAAAATTTTTAGTTCATTTAACTAAAGATCTTCGAAAGTAACAATATTCTTAAATAAATATAGAAACCCAGAATTTAGATAACCTTACGACATTCGAATGTGGCCCCAAAATTATCGACGAGGAAAATTCTTATAATTTTTTTTATTAATCATCCTTTATACTTTCTAATCTTCTTTAAATCAGATATAATTTGGATTTTTTTGTTATATTTTCCTTCTTTTTGTATTTTTTACTTAGATTCTGCATGCATTTCCTTTTTTTAATTGTATACCATTTTATTGTACTTTTAAATTAATTCTTTCAACTGAAGATATAAAAAAAGAACTGCAATTAGGATAGCATTAATAACTCTTCAATTGTTACTAGATAGAAAAACTTGGTTGAGAATTAGCCTTCTGATGAGAGTAGTATATCATTTTAATATAATTTATTATTGAAAATATATTCATAGTTTATTTTCAGACAATACAGCAAAAAATAGCCAAAAAAATTTGTTTGAATAATACCAACATTACATATAGAATTTGCTTTTAATCTAGCCTCAATAACTGAAATTCAAAGAATTTTGTGATTTTCATTCTTTTTGTTCAACGATTACAAATGCTCTGTTTGTGTTTTTTAACTCAGATAAATTGGCTAATGTTAAAAAATAATTTAACAAACACAGACATGAGGCTCTATAAATTGTTAAAATAAAAGACAATTTCTTGTTTCTTATTGTTAAAAAATTTCAATTCATGAAAATATCATAATAATAATTATTTTTTTTATTATTAAATTATAAATAATATTTTTATTATGATTAAATTTATTATTATTAAAATATTAACAAATTAATATTTTAATCTGTTAAAAGTTCATTATTAATTTCATTTTAAAAATTCTGAAAACAGTGAAAACATTGTCTAATTTTCTTTCTAAAAATGTCTATCAACAATGCTACTTATCCCGCCATTAAAGAATACGCATATAATCTCCCAAACCCATTATAGGATTAAGAAAAAAAATTAATGTCATTTTAGGATTAAGAAGAAAAAATATCACTTAATTCCTACTTAGCCAATTCCTACTTAGGTCAACAAAGAACAATTTAATTTTAGTTACTTCTCTTTAAATAATTACAATTAATACAAACAAGTACATACATATGAGAGAATAAATATGTATTTTCTATTTAATTTTTTAAAATAATTTTAAAATTAATTTTTTTTTAAATATTTTTTTTTAGGGTCCTACACGATTCGCCACTGACGGTACTTATTCCAAAATCTATGTTCTGCTAAATAACTAATATAAGGCATTTTTTTCTCCCAGTAATACTAAAATTAATTAATTTATGTAAGAACATTATTGATTTTCATAAGCATTGTACTCTTATTTTCCCTTTTCACTTGAAAAATACTAAAATCCTCACATTTTACCGATTGAGCTACATTCCTTTGATTTCATTTTTAATTACAAACTGCTAAAACTCTATTTAAAGTATTAAAAAATAATTAAATCTAATTAATGAATTTATATTTGAAAAAAAAAACTGTTTTAACATCAAGTGTTGTCCACTACGAAATTAAAAAAGTGTATTTGAACTTGTGTGGATGATTAAAAAGTATGTTTTTAATGATTGAATATTTGAGCAAGATATATAAATATATATAAGGAGAATGTGAACTAATCGTAAGAAATGGGAAAAAAATCATTTTTCCTACAATCGAAATTTACTGATCTATATTAAAAATGACAACAATAACAAAAACCTAAATACAATAAATAATCTGTAATATGAATAATTTCAAATTATGTAAGAAACACAAAATATTCACTATGCTATTTCTGAAAGTTTGAAGAATAAACTCAACAGGCTATGATCAATTCTTCCAATTTATTTCAAAATAGAAAAAAAAAAGAAGGCAGCATTCCAGGACACTGAAAGATGATAGAATCCTCTAAACATTGAAATGTCGCTGGAGATCAAGAATGACAAACTTCTTCTTGTTCGATTTCCTGACAGAATAGAAATAGCGATCTTAAAATTCTTCGAAGTTTTCACTAAAGCGACGGTGCCTGCATGACAGAGGCAGGCACAGATAAATAAAGTCAAGCGACGGTTTTGCCTTTTTGTTATTCTTTAGGGATTTCGTGGATTTCACCGGCAACGGAGATTTTGAAGCCACGCTCTCAATATTCTTTACTTTAAGGATGAGTATGATGGATTTTAAAGGGATATTGTTAAACTATTCATTATAAGGAATAGGATTATGGAGAAATGAAGGATGCGTATGCAGAAGTTTGTGTAATAAATATTCAAATAACGTTGCGGTTTGCAAAATTTTAATTTTGAATTTTTTTTTCTATTTTCAAGATGGAATATTGCAGCTGCTGAAAAGTTCTAAAAAATCTTTTTTAGTACATTCATTCTTTTATGAAAATAGAAAACCTTTTGAATATATTTAAATATTGAAATAAGTGTAAAAAATATTTTTCCATTACTTTCAAAATGTCTCTCTGTCACTGATATTGAAACTGTCCTGCCGCAATAAATGAGGCCTAAGTTTCATAAATATCTGAACAAATTTATTTATACATTCTCATTCCAAGAATATATGTTGTTGTTTTGTTGCCTGTTGAAAGCTTAGTCACCTATTTAAGAGAGTCTCTTGCTTTTTTCAGTAGTGACAGATAGGGCCAAGAGTATGGATTAGATATTTCAAGCATCACATACGCTTGCACAACCTTCTTTAATATAAAGAAAAATTCTCACACCTCACAAATAGAGCAACCATTCCCGAACCGAGACGCTCAGATCACGGGGAAGACGCAATAATCCTACACCAGGGCGCCGGGTTGTAGAATATATCATTTTCATCTATATATTAATTAAGCTAATCCAAACATAAAACATCAAAATTAAATGATTTAAGTGAGATTGGGAGTATGTAACATTTCATTTCCATTAAATATAAAAATTAATGAATTGACGAATGACTTTCCAAAATTAATGACTTAATCATGCATAAATTGGTGCAGAAATTTTTTAAGATTAAACGCTCAGAATTTTAAAAAAATAACAAATGCAGTCCGAATCTACATTCAGCTAGATAAGCCCAAATATTGTCATTTTTACTTTTAAAGAGGGAAAGAGAAATATATTTGATTTTAACGGCAACTTATGTATTTCATGCCACTTGACGGTGGTTTTAATGTTTTAAGTGCACGTTTCTCACACATAAGAAGTATCTTTATTGGAAGAAGTGTATTTAAACCGATATAATTACTTATTGCAAAATTTACAAGGTGTCCTTCAAGAACTAATACAATTTAATGCATGACCTAACTCGTTTCCAAGAGTATGTAAGTCACAAAGGAGAAGAAAAGGCGAGACAATAAATCTATAAAAGGACACTGTTATATCAATTTATTTCAGCTCAAAGCTCATTAAATGAATGCTATTGTTACGGAATCTATTATTATTGTCCATAAAATCCCAATATTTGTTTATAGTAGGTGTATGGTATGAAA
Source organism: Argiope trifasciata (assembly GCA_026543055.1). Taxonomy (NCBI): domain Eukaryota; kingdom Metazoa; phylum Arthropoda; class Arachnida; order Araneae; family Araneidae; genus Argiope; species Argiope trifasciata. The sequence continues at coordinate 1,166,801 of JAPMOQ010048238.1, forward strand.
ACCATCAATAGGCCTCAGTAGAAAAAATAAACAAAGTAGTCTATTAATTGAAAGGACATGAGTACACGGACGACAAGTATGTACAGGAGATCACACAGCTGCAGAAAGTAGCCCACAAGTAGTAATTCGGTATTAATAACAACCAAAACACACAAAGTGACCATATAGAATTCAGCAGGAGAGAGGATCATCGGATTTCATTCTCCGAATGGTTGACATTCCCCACTACCTTCTCAAAGAGAGAGAGAAAAGTCTCGTGATTGTATTAAACCGGTTTAAAATGGTAAATGACTTTAAGATAAATAATGATTTAAAAATAATAATGTTCTTATATGATAATTTGAAAGTTTGTACCATAGATTTTTAAATTTCTTTCTTCATGCATAATTGGAAGACAATCGAAATGACAAATTATTGTTGTTTATACTGTTTATTGTTTAAATATTTTCATCGAAATAAAACAAATTATGAGCAGGATAATTTTAGAAGTTAATAAAATGTCATTCATATTTCAACAAAAAATTATTACTATTCAATTCACAACAGAAAAATTATTATAATTAATTAATAATTTGTGCATAAAATTTCATTTTAACAGCTCTTAATCTAATTAATTAATTTTACATTGTATAATAATTCAAATAACAGTATTTTTGCAATGTATTTTTTTGCTGAAAATTTATTTTTATTATTATTTATTCTTAACTGGAGGAATTAAAAAGGAAGATGATTCGAATTTCATGATAAAAATTGATAATCATTTTTATTAAACTGAAGAAAATTATTATAGTCTAATAATTATTCATTCTAGGATTTTTATTTAATTAGTGTTTCATTTAATTGCACTGTTTTATCAAAAATATATTCTAATGGCTACTTAAATAAAATATTTCTAAGCATAGAAATTAAAATAAGAATACTTTTCGAAGCATAGATTATGAATTAAGATAACGATTTTGTTTTGGCAATAAGATCTGTTTTTTCATTCTTTTCCCCTTGAAAGAAAAAATTTAAAAGAAGGTTTTTATCAAACTTAAATTTTGTTTCTAGACCTCAAAAAAAATTTGGAGGAAAATGGAATTTTTCCCTTCGAAATTTCTTCAACTTCTACTTTTTCCACTGAAATCGTAAGATTTTTCCTACATTAGAAAGAGAAAAAGATGGTAAGAAAAAGTCAAAACATTCAGACATTTCTAGAGAAAGGTGTCAATTTTTTCCTTTGAAGACACTTGCAAAAAAAGAAAATAAAACCAACCAAGCCATGTTTGAATTTCAACATATATTACATACGATTTCAATATATTTGGTTTTAGAAACATGAATTCAGTACATTTTGAAATTCAAGTTGATAGAGTATTTTATTTTCAAATGGAATTGTATGAAAGTTTCCATAATTTTCTTTTATCTATGCCTACAAGAAAATCTCTTACCAAATTGCTAGATAAAAATTGGCATTTTAAAATTCTCATCCAAAATAATATTATATTAAAATATATAAATTACAAGATAACTTTCAACGTATTTTTCTTGCAAATCTGTTTACTGATACAGACTTTACAGCTAACTTTGAAAACTGCGTTAGGCTAAATTTCTTCACGTCTGATGTCTTTGTTGGATGACATTTGATGATATATGGATTTGTTGGATGATATATTTGTACTCACAAATAAAAACTAAAATTATATTTGTAGACCAGGAAGTTTTCTCAAGAAATGTTTTAACTCAATATTCTTCTAATTAAATCTAATAATATTATCATAATTTTTAATGTGTAATTAAAATAACATTAGAATTATTGCAATTGAAATTTATCCCTGTTTTACTTTTATTTCTGTTGTTCACCACAATGATTCCAGAAAACTCCAATTCAGTTATATATATATTTGTAAAAAAATCCAAAAATAACACAACCTTAATAAAACTGACATGTACTACTAGAGTATATACATTGTTATGTATAAAGGAAGCTGGTAGTTAGTATTGTATTTTAATGCTAAAAAAGTGCATTCAAAAATGTCACTGTTATTCACAGTTGTTTCCATTATTTTGATAACCTCCCGTACAAGTTAATCTACATATTTATATTACGTTTGTGATATTCTTTTGATAGCATAAAAAAGTGATTTACTTTTATGGTATAATGAGCCTTTGAACAGAGTGTTTTGTATGTTTTTAATTTAGTATAAATCAAGCGGTAAATTTATTTTGAAAAGATTATTGAATCGTGTATTTCATTTTAACTTAAGTGGTATTTGGTAATTTTGTATATTTTGTATAGTCACATTTTCAAAATCAGTTACTATTTTAAGATAATTCAGGTTACGATAGAAGCTAAATATACATGACAGTCCAGATTCAATACCTTTACTCCTTAATATTTCATTCCAATGTTAAAACCTAATTATTTAAAGAAAATATATGATGGCATTCAAAAATGTTTTGTAATATATTGGATTTTAGTAAATATAATATTTCCTCACATGGAGCACAAAAATATTTATATGGTAGGGTTTCATTCTTTTATTTATAAATACATTGAGAAAAACTATTTTTAACTTATTAAATTAAAATATTTCTATAAATAAAAATTACAAATGTAGAAATCCAAAAATCAGAAATCTCAAAAAAGTCCTTCATAAAGTATAAATCGATAACACCATTTCAATAAAAAGATTTCGTGACAGAATTTGAACAAATAGCTTGACATACATTGGGCAAGATATCTTAAGAAAGGCAGGGAACATGGAAACGATGAAACCTTAAGAAGCATACGAAGATAGAAGTGCCATTGGAGATCAAAGGAAACAAACATTTTCTATTTCGACTTCTTGACAGCAAAAAAACAGGGATGAATAGAAAATCTCAAGTTTTCACAAAAGTTAAAGCGATGTCCAGAATGACAGAAGCAGACATCGATAAATAAAGTCAATTGACGGTTTTTCGATTTTATTATTCTCTGAGGTTTAGAAGATCTCAAATGAAAAGGATGTTTTGAAATCATACATTAAATACTATTTTTCCTTATGGATGAATTTTTGAGATTTCAGCGATTTAATGTTAGTTATTTAAGCATTATTTCTTTAAATAAAATATACGTAGAGTATCATAAATGGATATCATTTACAAACGATCTAGAAATTCTCTCAATATGATATCGAATTAAAATACTCATAAGCCCTGAGATAGTTGAAATATTGGTGCCATAATTTCTGAAATTAGTTATTTTTATATTCACTGTTTTGGTTATTGGATTAAAAATTGCTTTTATTGTATTTAAAATTGCCTAATTATACGATGATTTCCTGATTATTGAAGGCGAAAGAAAAGTCCAGAGTTGCTGATATTATTGTCTCCGACTAGAAAATCGGTCACTACACCATCTGTAAAACTTCAATACTGATCATAAAGCCTTTGCCAATTATAATCACTTGGAATAGTTATAAAAAGGTAAAAATATCTAATTAATCAATCAATATAAGAGTCTGTCCGCAACAGAACTGCATTTAACTAGAACAAATGATAGACTTCTTATCTCGCTCTGAAACAATTCTCCTTCATCTAAATTGTGGAATGAGGCAGTCTGTTTTTAAACCATTTTAAGTTTGTCATTTAACTTCTGCTCAAATTCGCAGTCTCTCACGAAATAATCATTTTATTACGTCATAACGTGCTGTTAATTAATGCTCTATTACATTATTTCGCTATTTCTACCAAAAATATAAATCTTTTTCTTGATTTACAATCCTCTTTTTTTACTCCATTCTTAACAATATTTCCTATTCCATCTTTTTTTCTTAAACTTTTTCTTTTCTTTCATTCTTATTTTTTATCGTTTCTTATTATACCTCAATATTCTTTTCTTATTGATTCATTATGTAGTTGAGTTAGGATGCTTTTAAAAAATATTTTGTTTAATGAATCTCTTCTGGAATGAATTTTCCTGAAGAAAATTCTAAAGGTGAAATTTGATCTTTGAAGAACAAACTATTAATAAAGCTGAAAACCTCATTAGATGAATTAAATACAAATCGAGATAAATCTTACAAACTGTAATATTTATAACTTTTCCCATCGTATAATTTCGGATCATTTTCTAGATTTATTAAAAAAATATTGCTTTTAGTAAAAACATGATAGTGCATAACACACACTTGCACGCGCGCCCGCGCGCGCGCACACACACACACACACACACACACACACACACACACACACACACACATATATATATATATATATATATGTATGTATGTATGTATATGTTAGTGAAAGCTTTATAAGCCATATAACATCCTCAAAACGTGGTGATCGCTTTTAGTCTTGTGATCATGATATCTGGCTACGAGCCATAAGATTACGAGTTCGATTCTATCTCCGAAAAGCAATGCATATATATATGCATGCATGCTCAAGTACGTTTTTATGTAACTGTTCTCCCCGGCGGGTACTTTGGAAAGAGGATGAGTTGCTTCTTATACGATGGTTGAATCTCACGAGCCTGAATATATATAAAAAGATGAGGGCTATGAATCTTCTCATCGTTGACGGGGCTTGCTTCCTTCAGGAAGGATTGCACCTTGGCTGGTGATGGTCTTTAGGACTCAACCATAGTTGCCTCCGATGTTGTTGTTCTGGAGATACGATTATTTAGTTTTCTTTACCCGGGTGCCTTAGAACGGATTGGAGAGTTAGTGATATGATTCATGTATCTGAAGTGTGTATATGGTCTATATAAAAGTGGAAATAGATGCATATATATATACAAATATATTTTTACATGTATCTGAGATGTTAGCTGGTTGGTTGTCTTGTAAGGAGAATTTTAGACTACAGATAGGAATTCATATCTATAAATTTATCTGTATCTAAAGGAGAAAGCCATATAACATGGTTTTTACAATGTAGGGGAAATATGAAATGTCGAATTAAAAAAAATACTGGTGATGAACTACCACTATGAGTGAAAAGGTGTGGATGTTGGTTGTATATAGGCATTGAATGCACGTCCTTTTATTTGAACAAAAAAATGTTCTGCCACTTTTAAGTGGATTTAAAATAAAAATGAATTAAAATCATGTTAAAAATATATTTAAATTAGAGAAATCTTCATTCGTTTCTTCGTGTCTACGGAGCATAAAAAATATTTGAAGCCCTGTTCTAGAAACGTCTGAAAAATTTTCAATGGCCAACTACACATTACAATTTTTTTTTTCCCTGAGGAGAAAGATGACGAAAATAGAGTCAACCCATTTCAATGAAAGGAGTATAAATTAAGGAAATTGAGAAGAAATAAAAGTAGTTAGCATTTAGTTTGTTCGAGCATTAGAAATAAAAATTGCTCTGGGAATAGAATCATTTTTCTTTTCCATTCGCGTTTTTTTTTTCGGATTAAAGAAATGGAGAAGTGACTTTAAAATTTTTCTCTAATTCTATTTCTGATTAAATGAAATTTCTTCTTAAGAAATAGTTTTCTTTATTTAAAAAATATTTTCATACGTTTTTTGATAAAATATATCATTTATATTAAATGCCCTTTTTCAAGAAAATGTAGATAAAAATAATTAATTGTACTCAATTTTCAAACGTATAATATTATATTTTTTTATAGATAGTTGAATTACCTTCACTTTTTTTTAATCAGTTAAAGGAGGAAATGTAATAATAAAATGTTAATTATTATTATTGAACTTTATACAGTAAATTTTATTTTAAATTATAAATTAAATTTATAGTATAATGTTCGATAAATTTATAATTTAATGTTATAGTTATAAACAGAATTTATGATTTATAATTTAAAGTTTTATAAAAAAATTTAAAAGATTAAATTACACATTTAAATTATCAATACTTTATAGAAAATAATTGAAAATATCTTCCCATGAAGGAAGCGGTCCTTTAAATCTTATAAGTAAATTAGTAACACAAGAAAATGCGATGAGAAGAAAGAAAAATGATGGGTAGATGTCAGCAAAATGGACGAGTTATTTAAGATTTCATTATTTATTTATGTTTTATACTATCTATAAAATATTTTACATTGCATTTAAAAAAAGAATCAATGGTATTGAAGCATCCTAATTATATGTTTCAGCTAAGAAAATTTTAATATTGAAGAGAGATATTGTCGTAATATATTCGATCAATGTATTCTTATTAACTATCTAGCATTCTGTCATGTATTGATTGCATCTTTTTAACAATCGAAATTACTTCATTGTTTGTTGGTAAGAAAATATTAATCTGAAAAATTTAAGCACATGAGTGCAGAAAAAAGTACAAATCAGTAATCATTATATTGTTACAACCTGTAATTTTTTTGCCAAATTTATAACAAATATGTCATAGTAAGAAAGACCTTTGGGTCTTTCAGCCATGGGGGTGCTGGTCGGCTACCACATCATTGACCTCAGAGCTTGGCGACGAATTTAGAGACTTCGGTGACAAAATTGATAACGCTGGAAACATCGAGAATTTTCATGATCCAAGAACTAAGATACGCCGTGATACGTCCTTGTTGATCTAAAGGATTCTAGGCTCACTTTCCGGGAACTGTGAAAGGCTGGAACTCCCAAGCTGCAAGCAATCGTGAATTGAGTAGTGGTGAATTGAACTACAAGTATTGTGTGAAGCAGTAAGTCGGCAACCAAAGCGAAAAGAGACAGATGAATATTTCAGCAGTCTAGAGACACAGTAGAGCAAAGCTTCGAGGATCCTCTCTCCTGCTGAATTCTGTTTGACCACTTCAAGTGATGTGAATGTTGTTACTACCGGATTTCTACTTGTAGGCTACTCTTGTTGTTGCGTGTTTATCCCATCTGTAAATATTTGCGCTATTTGTGCTGTCCTGTTTTCATGCATATAAACATCCCCGTCATTTTATACAAAACGAACTGCTGATTGCGCTCTCATACCATACATCCACTACACTAAATGAACTAGACAGTGAAATCCGTAACGATACTCATATGACTTTTTTTCGTCCCTTTTTAATTTACCAAATTATATTTTCTAAATCTTGTTGTATATTTAAACATAAACATCACCTAAACAACGCCTTATAAGTAGCGGTATTAGTTCTGAACACTAGGTAAAAAAACTGAGTTAATTAAAGTAGCTTGTTTATTTTGGTTATTTTATAATCTTAATAGTGATATAGTTGGAAAGCAATTTAAATTAATAAAAAAAATTTTGAACAATTTACACTTCCATCACCTTTGGTATATCGCTTTGACGTGGCAAAGCACTTCGATATCCCTTAGCTTGAAAAATATGCAACGGGATCAACATGAATGAGCCGTTGCTTCGTTGCAGAAATGTTGCAGGTACTCTTTTCAACCTTTCTGAATTGAAGTTTTGCAGAAAAAGGAAGCAAATTGCTCCTTTCAAGCATTTGAGGTTCTAAGAGGTAACAATCCAGAATTAATACTAATATATCTGCTTCAATTTTCATGGCACATTGACATGGGTATTATCTTTTGCCTTCCTATATGTAATGTGAGGGTTGATAATAACTTCTGAACTCACAGCCTACATGCACCTTTTACGGTTTTTACTTTTTCAAAGTTGTCTACGACAGCACGTACCACTACAAATCCTATGGTTCTTGATAAAAGTTGCAATGGAATGTGGTGAACGTGTTAAATGAATGTACATTAAAATCTTTTTATTTGTCGGTACATTAAAAGAGCATTTGTATCTCAATGTTTTAAAGAAATATAATAAAAATGTTTTCTAAAAATCATTTTCAGCTATCTTAATTATCCATTTAGAACAAACGAATAAAAGTTCAAAATGAAACCTGTTGTTAACCTGCCAAACCTGTCAAAATTTCCATATTGTTATGTTGTCTAAATATTTATGAAAGTGTTTTCCAAATATATAATATAATTTTTTCCTGATCTTTTTTCTTCATAATGGACAAGTTAAGCACAATTTATATATTAGAAGTCCACTGATCCCGAAAGCAAAGAATATTAAGATAATGCTCTCAAAATCTTCGTTACCTGTGAGATCCATGAAATCCCTTAAGAATTATGAAAAGGAAGAACTGTCCGTTGGCTTTACCTTTGCTTACTTCTGTCATTCAAGGTGCTGCAGCTTTAGCGAAAGCTCTGGAATTTGAAGACATCCCTATTTTTAGATTGTCAGAAAATAGAAAGAGAAGGATTGCCATTTTTATTTTCATTGCCATTGTTTTTGGATATTTCCTAATGGGACTTTAGTGTCTTTTTTTCTCATTTTTTCCTTTATTTCTTTTGTGAAACAATTTGGTTATCATAATGAGAGTCTGCCGAACATATTCTGCAAATTTTATCTCAGAATCAGCATTGTCAAAGTTTAAGGTTTATTAATTTTGAACAATTTCACAAAGCTTGCTTTTCTGTTTTTTTTTTGTTTCAATCCTTTATAAGTATATTTCTAAGGAAATTAAAATGTAGAATATACATATGGAAAGCTAATATAACCGATAATTGCAATTTTTCAATAATACTAATGCAAATTTTCTCTCCCATCTTTAATAGATTTTCAAATTCTTACATATATTTTCTTAACTCTTATTTCTAAGCGCTATGAAATTTTGTTATTAACAAAATTGTATTTTGTCTCAAACGTGTTTACATCCTTTTATTACTCAAAATATACTGTAAAACGAGTCAGGATGAAAAAGTTTAATCCTGTAAAGTCCTTAAGATATGCATCTGAATGTTAATATAGACATGTATTTCATATCAGATATCTGATAATCTCAGAAATGTATTTTGAATATATTTCATTTCGGCAGAATATATTATTTTACAATTGAAACCATTGTGCTCTATTTACAAATTCGTATGCTGCTATATAATATAAATGGAGCAATTGAATATTTTTTCAGTCATAATGTTCTGCATTGCATCTAAACAGTGAATTAGTGTCGTATGAAATATTATTGGTAAAGTAAAATCGTACTTTTTATGAAAGATATATTCTAAACGGAAAATCAAAATTTTGATTTCAAACACACGATTTTACACATTATTTTTACAAATTTGTTCTGAACAAAAATGTCCTCATTGAATTTGTTATTTTGTGTCAAATGAAAATGGAAGAACAAATTAATATTTTGATAGCAAAGAAGTTCATCTATAATTCAAAATCAAAAGCTAATACAATGAAATTAAAATTTGTGAAAAATGAGTGATGTACAAATAGATAAAACTACTCCATTTTCCTAAAATCTTTTCAATTATTTTATTGTAATTATTTTCTGTAATAAGAACTTAATGTTCATGTTATATACTATTTTTATTAGGTTTTTTTGCATTTCTAAAGTAAATTGCAATAATTATATCACTACTATGACATTCATATTTATTTTTTAACGAATTATAGAATCATAAAATATTCACAATTCAAACGTTAAAGTGTTTCAATAAATAGATACTTTTTATTTCTTTCATAAGATATATATTTTATAGCTTATTTTTAGATGCAACATACTAACTCTATAATTGACCCAGTTATTATAGCATTTAGATATGCCATTTGATGAGATTTTTTTATCAGAATTGTAAGCACATTCTAGTTGTAGAACTACCAGATAGACTATATTCACCACAGATACTTTAAATTTATATTTTATTCCATTAAATGCTTGAAAAAGTATTAAAGAAATTAATTTTTTATATAGAATTTTGTAAAACCAGAGTATATGAAGAGCAATAAAACTTAGTTGTGATATTGAAACGCTAGAAGATGGCTTACAATAATTAATTTTTAATATAGATCCTTTCTAAAGTCTATGTGTTTATGAAATGCCATGCTATAAATATATTTTATGCCGTTTGGTGATATTTAAAAAAAATCGGAGTAGTAAATATATTCTATCAGTTAAGCCGCGAGTCAGACAATGTTCTGCATAGATGATACATTAAACTTCTATTTTATTCTATTAAACACTTGAATGAGAATAAAAGATATTAATTTTTAATTTACGCATTTTCTTAGTCCTATTAAACTTTTATTTTATTCTACTAAACTCTTAAAAAAGCTTTACAGAAATTAATTTTTAACATAAGAATTTTCTAAAGCCAATGTATTTGTGAAATGTCAAGCAATAATAACCAACGTAATAGAACTGTCAAAAAGTTAAGCAATTACGGTCATGGCATTTGTAAAGTGTCTCTTCAAAAAGGTATTTTAAAATATTTACCACATTTACACCTTCTTTAAACATCAGAGAGGACAATCTTGTCAAATTTGTTCTATTTACAAAAGAGAGAGAAAAGTCAACTACACTGAACATCTTTAAAAATTTAAGTCCACTGGTCGAGTTCAAATAAAACAAACCGAAGTGTTATGGAATATTCATGATCTAAAAAGTGAAATTGTTCATAATTTATTCATGGAAGTCAACCATTTTTTAAATATTAATTCATATTGTCAATGTTGGAGCAACTGAAACAGCTATAAAAGTATTAAACGTGCAGTAGTAGGAGAAAAACTTAATAGTATCTTCTTTGCGCGTGTTACGTTTTTTTACGTTCTGAGAAAAAAATTACAAAAACTTTCAAAATATTTAAATTGTTTTTCTGGAAGAACATTTTTTTTCTTTTGTAATAATTTCTAATATAAACGTTCAAGAAAATTTTAATGGACCAACACAGGTTTACATTTGTCTCTACGTTAATTGGATATCAAGATATTAATATTTTCGTAATGATCCGTAAACTGGAAGTAGGCATTTAAATAACCGGAAATATCAATTTAAAGGCCCCAAACAAATTAGTTTTAAATACAAAAACTGTTTGGCACATAAAAGAAATGTCAATGAGAGTTTTAACAATGTTTTGTGGAAAGTTGTGGTTAAACATGTCTTTGTTAAGCTCTGAATCTTCAGATTAGGGGTATTTATGTCAATAATACATTTTAAGATAAGTGTTATGGGATTATTAAATATCCATAAGCTTGTTGGAGTGTGTCCTAGAGCAAATTCAGTTAGAACTTTAGATGGGCTTGACAAAGACATAATAAATGAATTTAAGCAGCATCCACTGTTAAATGAAAAATATTGCCGGAAAAAAATTAAGTGATTAAAAAAGGAAAATTATTAGCAGCAAGAACTTATGTTATAAATGTGTTTAATTTTAAGTATGTACCCCCATAATATATTTTTTAAATAAGCTGTTGTATACTTTAAATGGATTTTTCTCAAAACTAATTTTTACTCATTCCTTGATCACCTCAATTCAAATAACACAAATTATTATTACCATATAAATATGAAATTTGATGAACATTTTCTATCTACTATTTTCTAGGGCATGAATTAAAAGAATTTAGATCGAGTGGATAGTTTTTAATTTGCAACCTATTGTTTGAATAACATTGTAATAAATTTACTAAAAATTTAATGATAAATCTATGACTTCATGTAAAATTTTAAATTATAATGAGAACTATACGATTGTAGTTCATTGATTAGACAAAATTATATAGTTTATTTTGGTATAAGTTTGGTTAGGATGAGAATCATAGTTTTTAGTGTAGCTAATTTGAAGTTTTATAAAAATTTGAATAAATTTATGCCATTAAATGCCAATTTTCAAAAACTATTAAGCTTTATTTCAAATATTGACATCCTATTACTAATTTCGAATAGTCTTAAACCTAGAAATGTGATTTAAGTTTGTCAACATTTTTTTTTCAAAAGGTTCTCCGAATGCGTTCGGATACTTAAAGCTTAAATATTATTTTATTCTATTAAAAAAATTAAAAACACACCACCTTATTAGTAGCTAGAATTTCATCGAATCCAAAAATAAATTTCTTAGGCAGCATTTTCCATCATACACTGCTTAATCTCACAAGTAAGATAAGGATCCGGGAACAGAAGCCATCATTAAAAAATGTCTTGTTAGGAATTCGTTTCTTATGTTTGAGACAGGAGTTAAAACTTGGTAAAGTTCTTAACTTACTTGATTATTTTTAGAAGAAGGATAAAAGGAAAAGGTATTTTGGTAATTGTGAAAAAATGCATATTTAAACAAAAGATTATGAAAAATAATAATGAAAATCAGTAATATTATAAACTATTCTGAAGCACGTTTAAAATTTTTATTACTTAAAACAGTAAGAAGTTAAAAGCAATTTACGATAAATTGCTCTTTTGATACCGAAAAAATGTATCTACATTTTTCGAAAGATACAGAATTTTATGAAACTAAAGGTAGGATTTTAAATTAAAGCTGTAGAGTTCTAATAAGAGCCTTATAAATTTTTCCAAATGCGTAAATCGTAGTTTCAGTACTTCTTATAAGCACTTGATAAAATTGGGATTCGCTGCCTATCAATTCTGATTACTAAATTCGTGGAATAAGCAACCATTTAAATACGAAAATGCATAAACGTATCTTTAGAAGGGGAGCCCCCTAATGATATTTTACTTAAAATTATGTGCGAAAAACCAATAACCTCCAGTCAATTTCCATATGGAAATTTATTAAATAAAATATAATTTAATAATAATAAGTATACTCTTATAATAAGAAATAATAATGCATAAAGGGAAGCAAACGAAATGATTTTTTCATATTCTGCTTCTCAGTTTGGAATTTATCTTAGTAAACGATACTCCATTTAACAAATTTTTAATCCAATTCCTATATTCGGGGCTAAAAATTTCTTTATTCGTGGATCTAATAAGTACATAATAAGAATAAAAGGTATCCAACCCAATATTCTTTGTAAATGCCGTCGAATGGACTAATGAAAAAAGTAAAATACATCTTATTACAATTTTGTCTGAAGTATGTTGGTAAATGATATCGCTGAGGAATTTGACATAAGCACCCTTCGCCCGGATTGGTGTTTTTGAGAATGTAAACATATAGAATGAAAGCAACCTTATTACTCAATGAATAAAGTATATTTGTAGAAATAACGACTAAGAAATAAGGTAGAAATAACGATTAAGAAATGAAAATTTACTCACCTCATTCCGAAGATTCGTTTGAATCTGAAGCAAAGAAGGCAGATCTCAAAGACTATTTTATCTGTTTTAATATAACGATTAAAGACTGGAGCAAATTACACGAATACAGAATGGCAGACTCAACTGAATACAATAATCCACCGGAAACATGAATAAGAAAAATGAATAGATAGGAAATAATAATTT
>JAPMOQ010048238.1:1180062-1192464 GCA_026543055.1 Argiope trifasciata
ATACACTGAAGTGACAAAAGTCATGGCATAGCAATATGCAAATATACAGATGGCAGTAGTATCGCAGCGAAAAAGTATAAATGCGCAGTTCGTTTTCCAGAGCTTTCATTTGTGTTCAAGTTATTCATGTGAACAGGTTTTTCGTGATTTATGGCGGCACGACGAGAATTAACAGTCTTTGAACGTGGAATGTTAGTTGGAGCTAGACGCATGGGTCATTCCATTGCGGATATCGTTAGTGAATTCAACATTCCGAGATTCACAGTATCAAGAGTGTGCCGAGAGTATGAAATTTCAGGCATCACATCCCATCATGGACAGCGCAGTGGGCGACCACCTGCATTTAACGACCGAGACCGCCGACGTCTGTGCAGAATGGTCAATGTTAATAGACACGCAACACTTCGTCAAATAACTGCAGGAATCAATGTGGGACGTACGAAGGAGGTGTCCGATAGTACTGTGCGGCGAAATTTGTCTTCTTTGGGCGATGACAGCAGAAGACCGACTCGAGTGCCTTTACTGACAGCACGGCATCTCCTGCAGCGACTCTCATGGGCTCGTGAGCATATTCGACTGGTCCCTAGACCAGTGGAAAACCGTGGCGTGGTCAGATGAGTCACGATTTCAGTTGTTACGAGCTTATGGTAGAGTTCGAGTGTGGCGCAAACCCCACGAAGCCATGGACCCAAATTGTCAGCAAGACACTGTTCAAGCTGGTGGCGGCGGCATAATGGTGTGGGCTGTTTTTACATGGCATGGACTCGGTTCTCTGGTGCAACTGAACCGATCATTGACTGGAAATGGTCATGTTCAGCTGCTTGCAGATCACTTGCAGCCATTCATGGACTTCACGTACCCACACAACGATGGGATTTTTATGGATGACAATGCGCCATGTCACCGGGCCAGAACTGTTCGCGATTGGTTTGAAGAACATTCCGGACAATTCTAGCGCATGATCTGGCCACCTAAATCGCCCGATATGAATCCCATCGAGCATTTATGGGACATCATCGAAATGTCCGTTCGTGCCCAAACTCCTGCACCATCCACACTTTCACAATTATGGACGTCTATGCAGACAGCATGGCTCAATATTCCTGCAGAGGACTTCCAACGACTTGTGGACTCCATGACACGTCGAGTTGTTGCCCTTCGCCCGGCAAAAGGAGGACCGACACGATATTAACAGTCATCCCATGACTTTTGTCACTTCAGTGTATATATGTGTGTGTGTGTGCTGTGTGAACTTTTGAAATTTGAAAGAAAGGACTAATTTGCCTCATATTAAATGTCGCGACTCCATTGCACTGCGAAATCAAGCAACTTATAGCGAAGTTACCAGATTTTTAACGAAGTCAGGAGATCACTAAGTATTTTTTCCCCTCTTTAATCATTTATGAATCTATTAATATGTATTTTATTCTTTTCTTTTTAAAACAACCGTTATAATCATCAAAATGCAAACTATCTCAGCGTAACTTGAGAAACTATCGTCAACGGTTGAGGACCTAGTTTCAGTACAAAATTAAGTAGTAAAATTTAAATGAAATCATAAAATACATTAGAAATTAGATTAGAAATCAATGAAAATACAAGAGTCAAAAATGAAAAAAAAAAGAATTATAATTAAAAATACCTAAATTGAATTTCAGATTGAAAAAAATGTTTGCATCATTTCTTATGTTCAAGATCATAGCCTGTGAAAAAAGAAAAAAAAAGAGTTTCTTTAATTTGATGTTTCGGCAAAATTTCTCACGCTTTCCCAGTTTTGAATTTATTTAAAACATATTTTTAAAATCTGTAAATATTTTTTAATGAATTATACAAAAAAAAAAAAAAGAATTAGCCTTCCAAAAAAGACTAACTTCAAAAATAATAATCATAGATTATTTTATAGAAAGAAACAGCAAAGTGTAGCAATAGCAAAAAAATCTAATTAAGCATGTTGAATTTGAAAAAAATCAGGATTTTTTTTCTGTCTCTTAATTAGTTCTGAAGTTACAGCGTTTGCAGTTGGGTTTAATATTTGAAAATGTGACCTAGTTTATTGAATAATTGATAAGTTATTTGAGGTTTTTTAATATGAAAGTTTCGAATGACTTTCATTCCATATATATAAATTAAATGTAATATTTCTTGACTTAAGCCCGACAAATGCATATAAATCTTTAAACACATTCAACTAATTCTCTTCCACAGCATCATTTTGAAAAGAGTGGTTATACTTAAGTGTGTTGTGAATATTTTATACAGCAGTTTCACCCCAAGTTTAAAAAATCGTGACTTTACGCAAATGCTGGAATTTTTTCATTGACAATTCAAAAGGGTTTTGTTTTGGAAAATCATTAAGAATTCATTTTCCGATTACCACAACAGTATAAATTAAACCCGAAACATGTACTGATTGTCTCAACCATGAAATAGATGTTTTTGCCAATTTTTTTTATAACGATAAAAATATCTGATTTCTAATTTTTTTAAAAACAAAAATTAGACTTTTAACATTGGACTATTTATTTAAAAACAAGCA
The DNA here is from genome assembly GCA_026543055.1 of Argiope trifasciata. Taxonomy (NCBI): domain Eukaryota; kingdom Metazoa; phylum Arthropoda; class Arachnida; order Araneae; family Araneidae; genus Argiope; species Argiope trifasciata. The sequence continues at coordinate 1,182,599 of JAPMOQ010048238.1, forward strand.
AAGCTGCTTTATTGATGGGTTATTATTTACGATTAAAGTAGATGACACAAGAAGGTTGCATAAAGTACTTAATTTTTATAACACACAAGATTGTTTCTTCTTTACAAATTTAATTTTCTCAAATTAATAACAAAAATATTAATTATTTTTTTTTTTTTGCAAATAGGTATATGAATATTAGTCTTTCAAAACCTTAAATGACGATTTGCATTTCATCATCGATTTCAAGATGGCATGCAATTAGAGCAAAAATAATATATTAATACCAAAACAATAATATCTTTCTGGAAATATTGCAAAAAATTTGTGGGCTTTCTAAAAATTTTGAATAGTAAAACTATTGCTTAAATATTTTTTACCATCTTGCTTAGGTGATTTTTCTGTAAAAAGCAAGCAGGAATGTTAGTCCATCTAACGGAGATGGTTACTTACCCTCTCTCTGGTTACTTACCTCTAAATGTGTAGGTAGGATGGCTACCTCAAAGTGTGTAGATAATGGACCTCAAGTGTGATCTCCTCGAAGAAAGATAAACTGACGATAAATCTGCCCTTATTATTCACCACACAGTGGCCCTTTCCGACCGAAATGGTAACGGTTGTAGTTGCAACGGATTCTCTATTGTCCATATCTTTCAATTCTGTGTGTTTACAAATGGTAGACATAGTCACACCACAGAATGCTCCATGGTTATTCCTTGTACGCTTCCATCCTTACAAGAAATCGCAATGTAAAAGATTCAAGTGCTCCCAGGTCAGCAGGTAGCGACTGATGCACATATCTTGTGCGGAAAACAGCGCAAGAGGTTCCGTAGGACTTAACGCTCTGTGCTGATCGACATATCCAGTATTCAGTCAACCAACTTCCCGTGCATTGCTGATTACAATATCACTGTTAGTCTGCTCTTGTAATGCTGTATCTACATTTCCCATCTCCATAGCCGAAACTAGTTTCCTTCTCTACTCCATTTCATGTCAAATGTACTGGTCTGTTCGAACTTAGCAATCATGTTTTGCAGACAGTTTGTGGTTATTGGACTCTATACTGAACGAAACTTTCTGATTATACTGAACGAAACTTTCTGACAGCTGTAAGTGCACAGTGATTGTTCTTATAAAAATAGTTTCAAGAGCAGAGCGTGGTCCTTCATAGTCATAGTTATGATGAAGAATTCAGACAAAGAGCTGGCGTTTCTCTTCAAATGCATAAGTAATTCGCACATCTCCAGGCAATGTGGGCCTTGAAATCGTCATATATTCATCTATATTACTTTCTCCACCCAAAATTCCATTGTTCTGCTAAAATATCAAGTCATTCAGCCAGTAGTTATAAAATTATCGTGTTTGAAATCGTAACTTTAATTTTAATCAATCTTTAATATATATAAGAATTATTTATTTTTCTAACTATTACTTTTTATCAATATCCATTTCTCTTTATCTCTTTCTTTAAAAATGATAATGGTATTGGATAGAAATATAGTTTTCTTGATTAAGTTCTTAATTCCTAATTGCACTAAATAAAATTATTTAAAAGACCTAGATAATATAAAATAAAAAATGATATGATCATGGAATAATCAGTCAGTTATTAAGCGAAATTATTTCTATTAGAGTAGAAGAAATTTAAAATAAAAAGTAGAAGAAATTTAAAATAAAAAGTAGAAGAAATTTAAAATAAAAAGAAAATGTGAATTTCATTCAGAATAGTTTCATCTTTCTGTAAAACCCGTTAGAGATAAAAGCTTTCTTTTTTCCCTACTCACTTTCCAGATAAAAAAATGGAATAAAATAAATCTCAATATTAAAATTAAATTTTTTCGGTCCATCTATCCATTTCTTGAAGAGTATTTCTCCTCTTTTAGGGGAATAGTTTACTAATAAAACTACTTGAAGGATTTACTTGATAAAATTAAGCAATTAAGTATATTTTAAAAGAAAATTTAAGAAAAGAGATCTAAATTATATGATTTTTAGTAAATTTGATGAAGGTGATGATTTAATGAGAAAATATGAATGTGTTTCAATTTTGGTTTATTCCAGTTTCTAGGGAATGAAATTCAGTAATAAAAATTAACTTAAAGAGAAAAATTAAAAAGGAAATTAATTTATGAATTAGTATCAAGAAATATCTTCAGAAAGAAAGATATTTTGAATAATTTCTGAAATAGTAAACGATTTTTGAAACTGAGTAAGTTGCTAAATTAATTAATTGTCATAGATTTCGGGAACTATTTCTGAAAAACATCGGACATTTTATGACAAGAATTTCGTGCTTATTTAAAATTGATAATGACGATATAATTTTAATAGTAATAAATTTCATAGTAATATTTTTTAAAAGAATTAATTGCATTTATGCAAAAATAGACAATAATTTTGATTCAAAAATTACCTATTAAAAATATTGTATTAGTTAAACTGCTAAACATATATCGTAATTACAGTTAAAAAGGTATCGTAAAAATATTAATGCATATAAATATATATTCCCTGGGTTTAATTTATATATTATATTTATTATTATCCGGGAAGTTTATATATTTTTTATTTTGCCGACAAATTCAAATGCCATTAATTTTATCATGGTATCAATTAAAAGAAATTAATATACGTGTTAACGCTATTTAGTGCACTATTTTTCATACAATTCCTTTATACTGTAGGTGGTAAACGAGGGAAAAATCTATAACTTCTATTAAATTAAAACAATTGGAGATGATTTTCCAATTCAATGTGGTAAATCACTGAATTTACATTTTTTTTCTAAAGAAATTTTCATTTTAAATCTAAAAATGATACTCCTTCAACAATAATTCTTTTTCAAGTAGTATCGAACATGTCGACTGGGGTTTAAATCAAGTATCAATCTAACTTCATTTTCGTAATTCTAAATAACAAAAAAGTTCTAATACGTCCAAATATAAGCTGAAAAAAAACTGTATTAAAAAACGCTGAATTATCCAAACAGTATCCTGTGCCAAGTCCTGCAAAATTAAATACTAAATTTTTGAAGATAATTTATTTATCTAATATTAGTCCAAATATTATGTGTTAATTACTATGCTTACACAAAAAGTGCTAGGATTTTGCAGGAAAATTTTACTTTAATTGAATTAATGCATTGTACTTAGTAAATAATTTTAAAAACTCAAAACTGAGAATGCATTAATAAATATCTTGAGAAATTCATGAATTTTCAGTTAGCTTATTTTGTGATAATTAAGGTGAAGTCAATAGCAGCAGTGAGATCCTTTGAGTTGCATGTTAGACATTTATTTTGATATTTATACACATTTAAAAATTCAATCGTATGCATGAAAGAAGTATGTTATTGGAAGTATGTAACTACTGTTAATGGGGAAAAGTTTAAGTATTTATTTTTATATACTTCATATAATGAAAAGATGTCCGACTATTTATAATATCATCGTCCATAGATGCGTAATCTTTTTTTCTCATCCACCCTTTCTTTATAATGGAAATTTTAGCATTATTTCTTCAAAATCCATCATACTCAACCTTATTCAAGAATTTTAGGAGATTGCCTCGAAAATTCCGTTGCTGGTAAGATCCACGAAATCTTTAAACAATAACGAAAAGGCAGAACCTTCGCTTGGCTTTATTTATCGGTGCTTGCTTCTGTCATTCAAGGTGTCGTAGCTTTATTGAAAGCTCTAGGATTTTAAGAGCATTACTTTTTCTATGCTGTCTGGAAATCGAAAGAGAAGGATTTTATCCTATCTGATCTCTGCCAAAAATTCTATCTTTGGACGATTCCTAACTGGCTCCGAGTCTCCTGGATTGGTGCTTTTTTTACTTTCTTTGTTAAATAATTTGTTAGACTTCATAAATTGTGAAAAATAATATTAAAAATGATGAAATGATTTTCAACTTCCCTTTGATTGCCTTTGTGGCACGTGTTTTCTAGTTTGCTAATTTTCACCAATTTGTAAAGCAATCTCTGTTTCCCATTACTTCTTGATCACAATTACCCTCACTGTTTCTATTTCCTTTCCCTTAATCGAAACAACTCCCTTAACACAAAAGTTCTGGTCTAAGGATAGCGCGTTTTCCCAGTGAACATGTTATCCCGGGTTTCAATCCTGGTTCGGGCATTGTGATTTATCTGAAAGGTGAGTGATAGAGCCCAGTCCCTTGTAAAAAAGGGTTGTGCCAGAGAGTGTCACCTTCATATGAGCTAGACGTGAGACTTCTGCTTTCAAGTGCTCAGGGCTCCTTACCCTCACAAACTACTGCATCCTCCTTTCACCGATCGTTTGGCTTGAATTGGAGTTCAATCCAAGGGGGATAAGCAACAACAGTAATAACTTTTAAACACATTTTGCAAGATCGAAGAAAAAAATCATCATTTTTTATTCTCAATTTCTGTGTTAGTTAATTATTAATTTAGATTTATTTTTAAAAAAATATTCCCTGATTTTAATTATTTGTATTACTTTAATTCAATTCTTTCATTGATGCATTTCCCCGATTTCTTATGGCATCTGTATTGATATCTCACTATAAATTAAATTATTTTTTTTCTGTTTAGAATTAAACTGATATTTTGAATTGATATAGTTTATTTATTGATATCTTTGTTGGCTTGTATGAGCACTGAATGCTAATAACATGTTACTATTGAAATTTTACTTTTTCTTAAATTAGAAAGAGCAATATTATAAAATCAGTGTCAGATTCGGAATCTAAAAGCCTTAACAATGTCATAGACAGTAAAATGTGTGAAACAGCTGCGATTACTTTTTCAAATATATTAGGTATTGAAAATTTTCTAAAATTAATTTAAAAAATGATCTAGAAGAACATTATAAGTCTTTCTTAAAGATGATATATATTTTATTCATTAGTAAACTGATGAAAAAATTTTTCTTAAATATTTTGTAATATATTAATCGTGAAAACCAGACAAGCCATTTTTTATGGATCCATATTTCATTTTTTTATTAATATCAAAAAATTGATTCTTTATTTTCATATTTTCTTTCAAATTAATTAGTTTCCATGCTTGCTTTTTCTAATTTAATTTTTTTTTAATTTTGGAAATATTATAATGCTATAAATAGAATCGACATTTTTATGTTATAAGATTCCTTTCACATCACAGCATATTCTTGGATATGGAAAAAAATGATAGATTACTTGCATTTTAAAACTGCTACGATTTAGGAGCAGCAATTTTAATGTCATGATTTTTTCCGAAGCATTATCAAACTTAACACTTCATTGATCATTAGTTCTGGAAATTCTCAAAAATTGTTGGAAAAAGAATGTTGTCTCCTGATTTCAATGATAAATGCAAAATTTACTTGTGACACTTAATAGATTATTTTCCTCTAATTCAATGGTAAATTGTAAGATCTCTTTAACATATTTCTAACTAAGCTTTTTTCTCTTATATAATTTTATATAAACAAGATGAGCAAATTATTTTACTAATGGCAAGTGTTTTTTCATATAGTATAATCAGTACAGTCAGCATTTGGTATAATCTTGATTCGATTTATTCGAACCTGTCATATACTCAAAATTCAGATGCATTTATTAGTTAAGTCTTGAAGTGATGGAAAAGAAAATCATATAGAAATGGAAATAAGTATAAATATTTCCTGCTCTTTATCCTTCCTCCTCTCATTAAAGTGTCTGATTTTCTATTTACTTAGCATATCTCATCTATTTAGTTCTTTGATTAAAAATCAAAATAGAAATAAATGATATAGTCTTAGAGATGTTTTTATTAAAATTATATTTCAATTGAAACCTTTGATTAAATACAACAATGTAAAGAAACTATATTATTTATAACTTCATTATAAAGTAAATAAAATGATAGACAAGTTTCAGGAACAGTTATTGAATTATTTGTTGGGTCTCACATCTCCCAAAATAAAACAAACACGAGTAAGAAAATACCCGACATTTACTGAGAATATAATTTAAGAATGATCCCTAAAAAGATCACGGAAAACATACCTTGATGTAACTAAAGTAACACCATCCGTTGTATAAACAGAAAAGCTTTTAGAGTTATGTGCCACGACAAAATTTCTTTGAAATATTCTGTAGAGAAGACTATATATATATTGAAATTTTCTTATGAAATATTGATTTAAAAATCCGTGCAATCACTTTTATTTCAAAATATTTTTGATACAATAATTGACATGAGAGATTTTATTCAAGCATTATTCGACAGCATATTTTCTTGGAATGTATTCAATTTAAACAAATCCTTCCTCACATTTTCGAAATAAATCGTTGTAACAGCCAGAAAAGTATTTTTAGTATTCTTGTTAATTTGTTCAATTCCGAACAATAAAAAGGAATCACAATCGTTGAACTATTTGCTCCTCAATTTTTCATTAAATCCAAACACATTCTATGTTTCAGCAGGTTAATGATTTTCTTGAGAAACAGTTCCCCTCTCGAATTAAATACACAAAACACTATTATCACGCCCGAAACCACCTAATTTCGTTCCTCTGAGGAATTAAACTACATGTGTTTCGATGTTGCCAGATTTTCATGGAAGCCAGAGCTCATTCCACCTATCTTCATACCATTCTCTATAATCACTCCTGTGAGATCGGAACTTTGGAGCAAAAGCCGTTCTTAAAATGGGGAAGCTTGGGAAGCAGTTAGTCGGCAGAATGAAGTCCCAACTCCGGAAGGAAGACAAGTTCCTTTTCTTCACATGTTTGTTGGTGTCAGTTAACAGTGTATTAACAGTCTCCATTCACTGTGCGGAAGGACATAAGAACATAAAAAAGTATTCATATTTAGATAAATTTTTTTGTGGTAAAACAAAAGGATTCAAGTATTTGATGCACAGTTGTATCTGAAAACGAATTTAATGAAACATATTATTTTGTTATCGATGACTTTGAAGCATGATTTTTTTAATTAGTTTAAAATTAAATTGTGTAAATTAATATCTCTTATAGGTTTTCAGGTATTTAATAATATAAAAATAAATTATAATTTTTGTTTTTGTATGAAATGGAGTTTTTTTATTGAGTATATTAAGGTGGCATTAATAAAAATACAAACCTTGTAATATGCATTATATAAAATGCTATATGTTTTTAAAATGATTCAAAAGTACTTAATGTTTTTACGTCTGAAAATGAAAAATAACATTAAGCACCCATTTACGTACATGCAAATATATTAGATAGAATGAACATTTTGATTTCAAAACGAATAATAGTATTTTTTCTGTGTTTCCAGTTGACGTTTTTCTTTTGCATATATAAATGCATGTATATGATATATATTTCACTTTTAAAAATTATGATTTTATTTCAGAATTTAAAATAAAAACTATCAATATTAACACAAATAAAATGATAAATATTAATTAAAAAATACAAAATCAAATTATCCATCTGTTTCAAAATTTAATTTTCCTCATTATTTGAAAAACCCGAAGAAGTTTTTTTTTGAAACGATGTAATCTGTAATCTTGAGATTTTTAATATTTTCAAATTGGTTCAAGAATTTTCGTTAATCCCATCAGCTTAAAAAAATTGTTAAAGGAGTTAATTATGATTTATACTATCTTTTCCTTATAAAATTGTGTTTTTGGGTTTTTGAATAGTGTAAAAGAGAGTAAATAATGTATTTATTTTATTTTATTGAATTGTTAAGTAATAAAATTATAACAGCTAGATTTTAAGTAAAAATTATGAGAATATAATTGGTAACAAGACTGGAAGCCTTTAAAAATAAATTTGGAAACATTTGAATATGGATACACACCTAGATATTTTTTAGTTTCTTTATTATGATAAATATCCCACAAACGGAACTTTTTTTTTACATATTTTGCTCCTAAAATGATGTTAGGAAAAATAAATCCCAATATAATTTAGTATTTATTATTTTTAAATAAGAAAGAGTTCCATAAAGATTAAAAAAGATATTACACAAATGAAACCTTTTTTAATATGAACGGATCTCAAAGTATGCCAAGCGATAGAAAATTTGAATTTCATTTTTCATAGTTTTCCTATTTGGTAAAGAGTTAAAATAAGTTCTATATTCGAAAGTAAGCTCTATAACAAATAATAAAATACTTATTTGTCTATAGAGCTTAAGTTTTTAAATTTTGTTTCAATATTTATAAATCAGGAGTTTTTTGTACTTCTACGAGATATGAAACATGAAAGTAGGTATAGGCCTCTTAAACTTCTTGGATTCGTCTTTTCTTTGCATTATAATGTCGATTTAAATCATGGTATTTGTTTAAAAATGTTTAACGGAATTATTTACAAAATGCTTGTGAAACTTCATCTTCAATTTCGCTCCAACTTTATAGAAAATATTATTTTGTAATAATTTTAGGCTAACTGGATAATTTAAATAACAAAACAATGTTTAAAAATAGAAAGGCAAAATTTTCAATAAAACTAGTCAAGATTGACTTTCAATTCAATTTTTAGAAGTTATATTTGAAACCAAATGTAAGTTATATTGTGATATTCATTTATGAGTTTTGTGAATTGATAGAAAAAGGAAAAATTTCAAAGTAATTCTTTCTCTCCTAACCTTTACCACTAAATTGCCATCGTATTCTAATGTTATCATAAATGATCTACTTTTAACACTCTGCAACCTCTAATAATTTCTCAAATATTCTTATTAATTAATTGAGTATTTATTTATAAACAAGAGAATAAATAACACTTATATAAAGTAACTGTTATTTTGTCAAATCCTTTGCTTAATATTATATCACTGAAATATTTTAAAGTCCTCTGATTTTTAAAATTATTTAACAGACGCAAGATATTCCAGAAGTAAAATTAAAATGATTGGTTGGCAACTAATATTAACTGATTTACCGAAAAACATTATATGCAAAGTTGTAAATATATGAACTTATAAATTATTTTTGAAGCATTCTCAAGAAATTTGAATTATTTGTAAGTTTATATTTATTAAAATAAAACCAAACGAGGTAATAAAATAAATCATAGATGTAATAATTGAATTTTAAAAAATTAGCCATATAATTTTACATACCTTAATGAATCTTTTCGTTTCAAAGAAGAATTATTTATCAACTTATAACAGAATTTTTTAGTAAAATAACTTCAAAAAATAGTCTATGAATTGAAAATTATACATATAAACAAAGTTTACAAAATAAACGAAGGAAATATTTACTAACAGAATAATTTATACGCTGTTCCTACATATGCTAAAAACTTGCTATAATTTTTACAAAGCCAAAATTCCTTATCTATAAATTCAAGAATTTATAGAATAAAAAATGATCTGTTACTTTTTCAAATGTACAAAACATACGAAACCCAAGGTCGCATAAGAAAGGAACCATCATTTCTATCAAGTAAGTCGGATGTCCTTTTAATTAATAATGTATAATGTTAAAATGAAAACTAAATGTTTAGTAATCTCAATGAGGTAAGGAAGCTTGAAATAACACCCAAGGTTAAAACTGCCAAGTTTTGTTACGAAACTACAATGACGTTGTCAAGGAGAAAAGTAAGGCTCTTACAATTAGGGTGTGTCTCATTGGAAAGAGAAAAATGATACACGATGAAATAGATATCATGCATTCACAAATAACCTGATTCTCGATGTTTCCGTCATTTTGGGTTTTAGGAAAAGGATTCCATTAAAAAATTGGAATATGTACGCAATGTTGGAATTTTTTCAAAATATAAAACTGTGTAATTTAGAATTTTTTGATTTCAGTCGCAAATTTGAATTATTGAATTAAGATTTATATCATTCAAAGTTTGCAAACAATATCGATTTCTAAATATATATGCATTAGTTCTATTAATTTTAGTGTTTATATATATATATATATATATATA
>JAPMOQ010048238.1:1192864-1231089 GCA_026543055.1 Argiope trifasciata
CGGTCCCTGCAAAATTTTTTGGACGGTAAAACCTTTACCTCAAATGAAGATGCCAAAAATCACCTGGATCAGTTTTTTGCCAGCAAAGACCAAAAATTTTATGAGCGTGGTATCATGCTACTACCAGAAAGATGGCAAAGGGTGTTGGATCAGAATGGCCAATACATAATTTAATAAAATGCTTATTCATTATACGAAAATCGTCTTTCATTTTCACTAAAAAAAACGAAATGACTTTCCGATCAACCCAATATATAACTATATATATATATAGTTTTTACCAGTTTCTGTTGATAACTGAAATTTTGGCGCTATATGTGCAAGCTATTTTTGTCTTATAGAATGTAAATGTTTCTGCCAATCATTTATTCATAATAAAAAATAATAGCCTGTTTTTCGCCAATATTGTCATTCGATTTCTGTTCTGTTCAATTTGTGATATTCCTGAAACATGATTTACATGAATAATTGAATTTTAAAATCAAATCATAAATTTTCACATATAGGTGTAAAATTAAATTACAGAAACGAAAATATAATGCAATTTTCAATTTGATTCATATATCTTTAAGGATTTAACTAAAAGTAATCATATTTATTTATAACATTTATTTTAAACCTTCATTTAAATGGCATTTATAATGATTGTAAATGAATTAAGCAAAATGCATCATCCCCATTCTCAAAGGGAAAAAATGCATTACTCATAATTAAATCCCGAACATATTATTAAATTAAAAATGGACACAAAAGAAAGATGAAGATCTGTGTGCTGTTCTGTTTCTAAAATACAAATGGATTTATTCATTAAAGACACATAAGGAACTTTATTTTAAACTAGGAAGTTTTTACAGATAATTTAATGTGCATAATTATTTATCGTTAAACTATTCACTTGATGTTTACTAAATGCAATATGGAATGTAATTTTCCTGAAGTGCTTTAATTTATCAGGGCATTAATTAAAATTCATAAAAAGTGTTTATGTATATTTTTATTTTGAAGCTCCAGACAAGTATGTGATAAAAATTAACATTTAAATGTACCAAATTCCCATCGTCTGTTAGAAATTTTCAAGAATGTTTCTTTTCTTTCATTTGCTTTAAAATGAGTTCGATAATAATTACATTTTCTATTATTTTAAAATAATACATTAATTAGGCTGCAAAATAAGGTTTATTACGAAGCAATGCTTCCTGTTTTTGATATTTTTCTCATGAAATAATCTCATGCCTTTCTAATTATCCTAATTGCCTCAGAATACTTCAGAATTGTACTTGAAATTGATATATAAGACAAGACACTCATGGGTAATAATCTCATCATCAGTAAATTGATCTATAAAAAACTACTCAGTATTTAATTTTGAGATTGAACTTTCTTATACATCTGTCAATAAAATGTATTAAAGGAGGATTAATTATTAACAATAAATTGGGGCTTAATATGCTTAAATTAGTTTCCATCTATAATAATAATGCTAAAAAAACAATTGAGAGAAATCATTAAAATGGCGAAAATTTTTTTCCTGTTGTTTATGTCCTAAAAATGCATATCCTATAATTATTTAATAATTTAAAACAAAGCATTCACAGTATTAATAAAGAAAAAAAGTCATACCTAAATATGTTTACTAAGTGTTTGGAACAATTTAAATCATGACCTTAATTATATTTTGTGTTGTCCGGGTCATAAATAAATAAGAATTACATGTCCACATTCTTAATCCTTCCAATCTTGTTAGTTATATTTAGTAAATTAACCCAGAAGTGCGCATTTTAAAGAAACAAAATTTTACTTTTTCAGACAAAAACTTATTGAATCATAAACAGAACATGGGATTACATTAATTGATTTAACATCATTTCAGTTAGCTTGCTTAGGAAGACCCATAAATCAATGGCATACAACCGATGCTACTTCATTGACTTTAAAAACTATAATTTCTTATTTCATATATTCTAGCAAAAAAAAGCATAATTACTTTTTATGTTTACTGTATGTAATTACGTTGAAAATGTTTTTTTTCTTCTTAAAAAAACCTCTATTTTTTGCTTTAAAAAAACTTCTCATAAGATTATCTTTCAAAATTATGAGTTCCACTGAAATAAAAACATCTTAAAAATGACACTAATAGAAAATAAAATATTTTAGATATCATTTCATATATATTTAAAAAAATGCAAATTTCAATAATTATATATAAAATAATTTTATGATTCATAATAGGGATTATAAGCATATTACAATAATAATTCAATAATATACAATATACAATAATATTCTGGTGATATGATTAGAATATTGATATTTCTAAGAAGTGTCTACGTTATATAAAGTAATTTGTTTAATATTTTTTTTCATATATACATAATGTTGTGCGACTTATTCAAACATTTGTTTGTTTAATTGATGCTTCATTATTTCGACGAAAAAGTGCTAGCCTCTGAATATTTTCTTTATGTTCTTTTCCCCTAAAATTAGCAACTTTTAGGAGCTCTAAATTTTATGAATTCGAAGATATTATGAATAAATGTTCATCTAAATGAATATGTTGCTTTTTTACAACCAATCTTTTAGTGACCACTCTGCATAATTGCTTGTTCCATATCACTTTTCAATTTTTTGTTCATAATTTTTTATTTTGAACAGCGGATTCCTGATGGCTATTTTTTGTCCTCTCTTTTAATATAGTCCCTATATAAACAAGTTGTTTTATTCCCAAATTAAAATTATACATCCGGTAAAACAACTGTTTAAAAATGACATTTTCATTACTGGAATTAAAAATAAGTAATTTTTTGGCTGCATCTTTTATTTATATTACTGTTTATATTTTCTAAGAAAAAATCCCGTTTGAAAGGTCTCAGATTGAAGATAGTTCCCAGACTTCAAATGGATGTAGAAAAGGATTTACTTTGAATCCTTGTTGGATGGATTTTCTGTGTTAGTCGTCCTATTTTTACGAAAGTTTTTGTCCAGAAAAAGACATAAAAGCATTTATTGATCTATTTCAAGTCATCCAGACATTAACTTCCATGTCCGACCATAAAAAATATTTGTAAAGCAAGAAAAGCGAATTGTGTCTGAAAGTAGAACGCAATTTGTATGGATCCCGCCTTTTTCTGGTATGTTTTCCTATTCCGTACCACTGCCTGACAGAGTATTCAAAGAAGATCGGAACCGTCTTTTGCAGCTGTGGGATCAATGTCAACAACAAGGGAGTGCACAATGAACATTAATGAATGGAAATCTCTGCGACTAGGACATCTTAGAAATTAGTATTCTGGATTCTGGTCGGAATTTTTCTGCATGGCGATTGGTCTGACTATCACTCAATAATATAGAAATTAATTTTACAAAAGCAAACGTTTATCTCAAAGATCATCACACAGAATCTGGTAGCAGTTATTAAATTAGACAATTAAGATTACTAAAATTTAAAAAAAATAAAATGAAATTTACGATCGCAAATTTCAACTTATGATGTGAGAACATTATTACTTTTAAATCATTACTTATTAATTAAATGAAGTTATTATTAAGTTTAAACCGGTTTGAAACAATAACAAGGCTTATCTGTCTGTCTCTATTCCCTCTCCCTACTGTATACATAATGATAATTTGGAACCGTGGTAGCATTGCTTTATGAAAACAATATTTTGGTAAACAGAAACTGCTATTTTCTAATTTCCAAGATCTTAAAACAGTCTCATAATGCAATAATCTTATAACAGTAGTCAAATCCTTTAATATTTTCCTCTTAAGAATAGATGGAGTGATATTTCCTCATAGGGAAAAAGAGAAAATACTTTTTTCAAAACTGTTATTAAATGCGAGTGAAGTTTTTAAAGACATATAAACTTTAATTATTTAATTTAAACTTTAATTATTTAATTTAATTTTTTAAAACTTTAATTATAATTTTTTTGAAATGATGAATGCACGGTCAATCAGGAAGGAATGGTCGATGATTTGAGATACTTTGTAACTCTGGATGCATGAATTCATTTAAGAGGTTTTTTTCTAAATTCAATATAACTACTACCCCTTCAACAAAACATTTAATATATTTTAATTAATTTTTTTTGCTTAGATGGAAATAATTTAAAATAAAATTTGTTGCCTAGGAATAATTTATGTTAAATATGTTTAATTTTAATTGAAAGCAATATGAAAATTATATTACTTATTTTTTTGTAACTTTGCCATACTCCCCAGCAATGGAAATTTTTTTAATACAAAATTAGAATATTACAGTATTTTTAGACATCAATTATTTCGTTTATGCTAAATGTTAAGAAGGTTTTTTTTAAAAGTTGGTTTGATACTTATCAAATGTTTATACATTACAGAAATAGAGAACTTTTCTTATGAAATTAAAAAAAAAGAAAGAAAAGGATTTGAACAAGTTTCAAAGTTATTTCAAAATTCCACACTGATATCAGAGTAATGTATAGTTCTGTGTATTGTAATAGAATCGTATGCCGGCTAAAAATATCCATTGTACGATGTATTTTAGTGCAATTTGTGTTCTTTTTTCTTATTGCCTAATTACTTTTAATATACTTCAGAAAATCGTAGATTGTAGCGGGCGATATCTTTAAATTCACTGAACAAGAAAACAAAAACAAACAAACAAAAAAAAAACAGAAAAATTTCTTGGGAATGCCTAACTTGTAGACAACTTTGAAAACGTACGTACAACTTATTTCTGCGTGTTACAGCATAGAATAAAAAAGAAAACAATTATTAATATATGGAACACCTAGCTAAAGAGAGTAATACTGGAAGTAAATAGCTAAGGGAAAATAGTTGATTTCTTTCACCTTACTTTTCTTACTTCTTGAGTGAACATAAATACATGATTCTTTCTTCTAAAAATATGATTGAAAGGGCAATATGATGTTGAAATGCAATATGGTAAGTAGTTTTTAAATATCTTTTAAATATAATGTTTTTATAAAATGTTGCATAACTCGAATCAAATCTTCTGGAAAAAACATAACAAATGAAAACCTTTTCATTTTATATAGAAAATAAGCTGTTTGCTTTTCTTTTGTATGAATAAATATATTAATTACGAAAATAATAAAAATGCTTTAAAAATCCTTCTTTCTCAAGATTATACCTAGTGTGTCATCTTCATAAATTATTTTTTCTTTACAATTTAAAAGAGCCTCTCTGACTTTTCGCACGATGAAGAGATATATAAAGTAAATGTATATAACTAATGCCTTCTGATTTATCTGATAAGAAAATGAAGTTTTATTGATTTGGAAAGAAAACTAAAAATTTGCCTTAGTTTTAATTTATCAAGCTTGCAGTCATGCTGATTAGGTCATTAGGTGAAACTAGCTGTTTTGAAAGAGTTCTTTGAAAGAACAAATTTTTGAGAGGATATGTGGTTTCTTGTAAATGTCTTCAAAATATTCCTTAGTGAAAGAAAGGATGTTAATATCAGACTGCAAAGTTTGGGACACAGTTTTCAGGTAATTGAAATTGGGAAGAATGGGCTTTTGTTTCAGTCACATTTGAATAAAAATCTCATTTCCTGGCCAATTATTTATCCTGTTGTCTCATTGTCTGTATGGAGTCTTTAAGATTCGGGTAAAACTTAAAGAACTAGTGATTACTATTTTGTGGGAGAATGGGAAAATAGAAGGATTCAGGAAGTAATAATCAGTACATTAAAGAAAAGATCTTTGGCTTAAAATTACATACAAAATTTCTTATTATAAATACACTTTTCATTTACAGTTAATAATTTGATCATTAACCATCAATGCATTGGAGGGTTAACTTTAAGTATTAAAATAAAAATTTGATAATTACAGATCTATTATGGCAAGCTTCTTCAGATTCAACTTTTTACAGTATTTACTTTTACATAATACAATTTTTTAACAATTGGATTAATATACTAATAAATTCATATTTTTTCATCACTAGAGATCTACTATTTATAATCACAATAATCTGCTATTTATAATCAGACTAATTATAATCACAAAAATATTGAAATATCAAATTAGTATTTCATATAATTCCCATACAATTTGAATTATTTAACCTATTTTGTCAAGATCTGAAAACTGGTTTTAATAATTGCATCTTTACTCAATTATAAAAACTATTATAGAATACATTTTATAATTTTTTTTGACGAAAATGAATTATATCTTTCATAACAAGCTATAAAACCCTCTTACTATTAAGCTGGCCCAATTGTGCAGTGCAATTTTTGTATTGATAGGTCGGCTTCCGTTTCAAACTAAAGGTACAAAAAGTAAAGCGAGGGTATTCTTACATATCAAAGCATGTAACATATTGGTGAGAAAAAAAAACTTTTTATTCACGATATATTTTAAAGCTTTTTAAGTATCTTTATCTTCACTTGATAATTTTGTATAAATAAATTTCATTTTATTTATATAAAAATAAAAGTTGGCTTCATAATATAACTATCTTTATCTTCTTGAATTCTTAAGAAACTTGTTGATATTTTCTGTTAATAAATAAACTTATCTGTTTATAAGTTTTTAAATCAGGAAATTGCATCTTTATATGGAGAAAATAAGCTTTAACCATCTATTAACAATAAGGATGAATGTATGTGCTCGCTTATGGAGTGCTATTGCGTTATGTCTTTCAACATATCTGCCTGTTAAACCTAGAGCTTCCAAATTTGTCATGTATAGATTCTTTGGAGAACGGGAATGAGTTCATATGAGTGAGATTTCAAATTATGTGTAATAAAAAATAAGATAAATTTTGAAATTTTCATTTTTATTTCCGAAATATTACAAAATAGGTAAAATAATTCAAATAGTATGGGAATTATACAAAATACTAAATTGATACTTTAATATTTTTGTGATTATAATTAGTCTGGTTATAAATAGTAGATTATTGCGATTATAAATAGCAGATCTCTAGAGATGAAAAAATATATATTAGTGTATTAATTTAAATTTAAAATCATTATTATTTAATAATATTGGTTGAATCATTGATGTTGCAATGAAATTTAAACAATGAAATTTTCAATATTTCATCAAACATTTTGATGTCTGATTTTTTTCCATTAAAGGGAGAAGGAATTCTTTTTAGTTTTCATGAGGTTTATAAATCTAATAA
Source organism: Argiope trifasciata (assembly GCA_026543055.1). Taxonomy (NCBI): domain Eukaryota; kingdom Metazoa; phylum Arthropoda; class Arachnida; order Araneae; family Araneidae; genus Argiope; species Argiope trifasciata. The sequence goes on from JAPMOQ010048238.1 coordinate 1,200,005, forward strand.
AAAAGTGAAGCTATACTTTTTGAACTTTATAAGATAGATCAATTATAGATTACGCTATTAATAGCACCATGGTATCATGACAGTGATTATCATAAAAAATCAGTTACACATAGAAAAGAACCTATGTAATTAACTTAAATTTATACGAACATAGGTAAAAAAAAACTTGACTTTATTACTTTACAGAATAATGACCCAGATGTTATTTTTCAGTGATTTAACTGAAGATAACTGTGACCCATAATCCTTGTGAATCAACAAGTCGCTTTAGGTGGATAATTATAAAGACGATCATTATAATTAAAAGAAATCTTTATACAGAAATAATATTTTCCCTTTAAAAATTCATATTTTATTTATTACTAAACACAGACTTAATACCTTAATAAAGATAACACAGACGCAACCAATATGAAAAAAAAATCCATCTATTTGATTACATTACCATATCAAAACTCTTCAATTAAAATCTGCAAGCTTTCTTTAAAAGCAGAAATCAGCAGCGTAACAAAAAAATGTCATTGATAGGATTGAAAAAAGAAAAAAAAAACTATTTTGAGTACCCGTCAGGCTCAAGATTAATCTCTGCTGGGACAAATCCACAAAGCAGGGCAGAGAAAAAATATTTATTAGTTAGGGACTGCTGAAAGTATGTGTCAGCGGATACCAACTACCTCTTTAATCTGCTTAGGATAAATCGCTTAATTAAAGTTCTAGGTCTGTTTTTTTCAGCGAGAAAGAGTAAATTAGGCTTTACTTTTTGTGATACCGTCAAGGAAAGCCGCTTTTTGAAGTATTTCCATTTCATGTCAGCTGTATAGGAGGGCTTCAGAGACTTTTATGAAACGATTTAGAGTTAATGTATTAATTTTAGATTTCAGTCAGTTTTAGGGTTTTTTTAAAATTAAAAGTTAATTTTTTATACAATTAATATTAGTGTTAGTTAGAATTGCTTTTATGGCTGGTATTATTAGAATAATATACTGTTACGGATTTCTTATCCGTCGGGTTCGTTTTAGTGTCATGGGTGTATGATGTGAGATGAACACACAAACAGCAATTCTTTAGTATAAAACAACGACAACGTTTATTTACACGAAAACAAGACTGCACAACGGCGACAAATATTTACAGTTAGCAGCATGTACAATGAAGATGAAAACACAGGACATCCCTCAGCAGCACTCTACAGCAGACAGTTGCCCTCAATAACAAGAGTAGAGCCCACAATAACAACAGCACATAGTACACAAATAGGCCAAACAGGATTAAGTAGGAAATGGAATACTCGGGGCTTTGCTCTGTGGTCTCTCTGGACGGTTGAAACTTCCGCTGTCTCTTCTCGCTTTAGCTGCAGACTCACTATTTCAATTCCCGACTACTCAACAACGATACGATACGCCATACGCCAATTCAATGCTCACCCGTTCTTTCGGTATTCTATTGTCGACTATTATTCACCACCATCCAAGACACTAACAATTCAAGCTCATCCGATTCAGTACGTCTCTATTCACGACGACCTGCTCAGCTTCAGGATGCAAGCTTTTTATAATTCCCAGAAGGCGGGGCTAGAAGACTTTGAGACAGTCAAAATTTATCTGGACCAATCTCGGTTCCTAATGATCGGATCGACAAAATTCTCGAAGTTTCGAGTATTTTTCATTTTGTGGCCAATGTAGCCAAATTCTTTGACAAGCCGCCACATCTCTGGGATCATAATGTGACACTAACAATATTCAATACAAATAACTGCATGCCGCTGTGTTCTTTCTGTGATTAAGCTAATCGTACTTTGAAGCAAAATTACAGTCTTGTAACATTATTTCTTTGGATTAAAGAAGAGAATATTAAAGGATGACGAGGATTGACATAATGTATTTGCGTTGAAGATATGAATAATAAGTTTAAGTTTAACTTTTTGAAAGCTTTTACAATTATTCTGAATTGAATTGACAATTACAAAGTAATAATAATAATAATAACTTGAAACACCATAACAACACACGGTTATCAATAAATGGAAAAGCATAATTTATTATAATAATTAATTTATTATTAAGCATTACGAATATATTACATTGCATATTAACTTTATTGTTTTACTTGCATAATTTAATATGCTTGGAATATTTCTTAAAAAATTCTTCATTTATCTATTTTTACAAATAATGAAAAAAAGAGTGGATGAAGCTCCATCGTTTTAATCAAAAAAAGTGCAAAGAAATAAAATATAATAAAGCTTGGCTGATAATACCATTACTTTCTAAACAACAAAACTTTGTTTCTCAAATCAAATTTTAAATTCTTTTCCCGAGGTAATAGATTCTTTTTTTTATAAGAAACATTTTTTATTTCAAGTGGAATTTCTTTGATTTGAACTTCTTTCTTATGTGAAAACACTTAAGTTTTTATAAAACCCCTTTGTTTGTAGAGAGTGTATTTAGCTTTTGCATTAAACATACTTCTTTCACCAGGTGTATTAAAAACAATCTGTATGGTTAAGTTCTCTGAATACAGAACAAAGCTCATTTCAGTTGAAAAAGTTTCTTTGTAGTAGGAACAAGAATGGAAACAAGAACGTCTCTATGGATAACTTGGCTTCGTAAACAAAGTACTTCAAGAATTCTCATAAAGATTCTCAAAAACATTCCTTTCCCATCATGCTTTGCTTAAAAACACAATGAAGTATTTTTAGTTGAACTTGAAATATATATTACATTCTATTTTCAAAAGAATTATGCCAAAGAATTTTCAGTTGAGTTTGAAGTATGTATCACACTCTATTTTTAAAAGAATTATTTTGTATTAGTACACAGAAAAATATCAATTTTATTTTCATGTAGGTGTAGTTTTACCGCAATACTTTAGGAAAAAAGAGCTCTACTATATTGAAATATTATATATTAAAATATAATTGATAAAAATATCCAAAATAGTTGTAGAATTGTGAGGTGATATGCCTGTTTTTTACTTCATAGATTCCTGTAGATTAGAATTATTCAAAATGCAACCAGTAAGAGTTGTAAATGCAAAACTTTCTCGCATGCTCTCTAATAAACATATCATGTAAAAGAATGCCTTATATGGAACTGACGCTCAAAGTAACAAAACATTTTTTGGTGAGAATTTAACATATTAACTGAATCTGTCATGTCATCATTGATGAGATATTAGGTGATTTATCCCTGGCATCCATTAATAGTACCCAGAAATTGAATTTGTGTTTTAGATCCTTTTTTCCTAACTGATTGAAGCAAAAATTTGACATAAAATTGCATTTTTATTTACAAAATTTAGTACCATATTTGATATATTTAAGTCATTGCATTCTTTAACTCTTCCTTCTACATGCATCTAAAAGGGCAAATATGCAAAGTCAGAAATTTTGACAGGTGTATACAATATAGTTGTTACATCTGAGGTTGTTACATCTATTTAGGTCTCTTCATTTTATAATTATTGAATTAACTAATATTCCAAAAGATGGAGAACAGACCTCTCATGAACAAATGTTATTCAAAATTCATAACATTTTGCAAATTTGGTGTAAAAACTGTACACTAAATATTAACTGCCTAACTTGAAACATTTGTGAGTTATCTTTGTTACTGACAGACTGACGGATTAACGGGCATTTAAAAAAAATATTTCCTGTGTTCGAGAAACGTGTTTCTTAAACATGGAGATTCATCGTTTATTTCATATTTTTTGACCATTACTATACTTTCTCTGTAATACGTTGACGAGGAAGTAATAACACCTAATACTGAAAAAGTCTCACATGTCATAAGAAAACATGGATTCTGTCGAAAATTCAGTTATTTGCAATATTTTCCCTAACTAGAAGAATATGATTACAGCTGATTCTTTAATCCGAAGAAAATTGTTTAGCTGATTAGTACAATTTAAAAAATATGATAATAATTATAGAATCAATTCTGGATAGTTAATATCATCACTTCGATAGAAAATGACTTTAAAATAGATGTAAGAAAAATGAGGGAAATAATCAGGATTTTTTTTTTCGGATATGATTTATTATCCAATACTGTAGAACATTCAAAGTTCAAGAGATATCCCTTCTGTCTTTTAGTGATTTGGGACACAAGACTTCCATTTTTAAAAGAAAGATACTCGTAATGAAGAAAGTGGAAAAACACAATCATGGATGTTTCTACTAAAAAAACGTATTTTCTTCATGTAATCCACATCTTTTCAAAATTGGGAAAAAAGGAGGAAAAAAACGAATAATTTTTGTCTGAATTTAGATAACTAACTTCATAAAACCAGAAGTAAGCAGTTGCTACTTATCCGTGTTCTATTCGATGATTTTTCTTCAGAAAAAAATCATATTATTTGATTATTGAAATGTTTTGGCAATTTTTGCCATCATTTCAGAAACAATTATAATATTAATATTTGATATAAATACAGTCTTCTTAATATATTAAAATATTTATTGCAAAAAATATTCCTATTGAAATCCTATTAATTAAGCTTAATCCTATTGAAATCATCAGAAACCAGGATTAAATGCGTAATTACTCGGAAGTTTTTTCCATGAAAAATATTTTAACTGTTTTATAAAATAGTTGGCACTATTTTTTCTATAACTCATTCCAAGCAAATTTGGTATGTTGATTATATTAATTATAAGCAAATTTAATATGTTGATAATATTAATTATATTTAAGCAAATTTATCATAAATGTTATTTTCTGCAACATTTTGTTTTATTTGTCAGCTTTACTTTTTAGTTTGACAGCTTTACTTCGTAAAGTAGTTCAAAATGCTTGATTATAAATCAGAATTATTATTTTGTCTTATTCTATTTGCTTATAAATATGAAAATATTATTATAGAATTAACAATAAATTAATCAATTATCTTTATAGTGAAATTGATTCGCTGCATACCACGGTGTTTCTGAAGTATATGAAATATTTATCATATCATAAAAGTTCGAAAGAATAGCTTACCATATATACAACTGTAAACATATTGATAAAATTCCCTTCACACTCATTATTTGAAATTGCCTCAAAAAAGGACCTATTATTTTAAATATATTCTTTTCATCTTCTTTGAACTGTTTCTCATTTTTAATAAATAATAATTACACGCTTTGCTTGAAATCTAATCTTTAAAGGAATATTAATGATACTTTGAGAAACCGATATGGTTGTTGCTGTAAAAATATCTGTACTTTTTATATCTATGTTAATGAATCATAATTTTTTCATATGATTTGATCTTTTGGTTCGAAATTATATTTGAATTTAATTGAAATATATTTCTCACTATCTTATTTACAGAGCTAATCAAAGGGAAATGTTCTTTATTGTATTATGCAAATGATTTCATTTTTTAAAAAAATGCTGATTATTCCGAAGTTAAAGTGATTTGTACCTTTTGTCTTTGGTAGTTATTGACAAAAGTTTGAAATAAAAAGTTCTGTAAATCAACTGAAATTAGGAGTTCCACTCTTCAAAAAATTTATTGATCATATGAGTTGAAGATACGTATTATTCATTTTTATTCTAGAAACATATTCGTATTTGAAATTTCATTCCCAGCGGAACAGGGAAATGGTTTGTGAAAGGAATTTGAATTCTTTTCTTTTTCAGTGCAAAGGAAAGAAAATATGCATTTTCTGTACTCATGAAAGTGCTCCTTTCTAGTATCTCCTAAAGTAGTATACATTTTATTTGAATATAAGGAACTCATATGTCGACAAAATTTTTTCATTAATAATTGGCAAAATTTTTTTTCAATGGAATTCGAATAATGTATTAAAATTTAAAAAAAATCTAAAAATAATTTTTATGCTGATACAATAATATTGAAGCCATTCATTTTGTGAAGCATCAATTCATTCATCATTGCAGTGAAGAAAAATTATTAGCGACCTTAAACCTCAGAAGAGATGGCGTCCTGGCATAGCTGCAGTTCGTTTTCCCTGTTATTTGGGTGTCCTGTGTTCGACTCTTGGTTTTGACATGGTTGGTCTTCATCTGTGGATTGTCTGTGAGACACGTGAATGTGCCCTCTGTAAAAGGGGGTTGTGCAAGTGAATGTATATGTCATCTTTATATGAGCTAGAAGTCAGACTTCTACCCTCTGGGTGCTCAGGGGTCTTTACCCTCAAAAGATACTGTATCTCCTTTAAGTAGAAACACGGACACGACAACATCATCATTATCAATTTTCAAAAGAATACTAAGGAATTAATCTGATTGATATTAATTCAGTAATCTTCAGTTTTATATCAATGCAACGATTTCCGAAAAATATTGTATTATTTCCATCGCCAAAACTTTCAGAACATGCAAGTAACATTTATATATGAGATAGCAACCAGTTTTCTAGTTTCTAAAATCCCTGTCTTCTAAAATAGAAAGTAGAAATATTGCCAAAAGTATTTCAAATTTTAGACAAAAAAAAAAAAAGATCTTCAGCGCTCAAGTTTTTTAATAGAATGTTGACCAACAGTACTTATTTTATATGGTTTTTGATAAAAAAAATATCGAGCCATTTTGAATAGATAGATAGACAAAGACTTGAATAAAGATTGAATTCCACAAAAAAATAAAGTTTGATTTAACGAAAAATTAATACTTGTTGCAGTTATTTTGCCGAAATTAAAATGCTTTTTTTATTTGTTAATATACTTTAAAATTTATATTATAGCAATAATATTGCTGCATAGAAATAAAAGTATTTGAAAAATTTATATATTTTCCATTTTAGAAAAGAATTTTACTTTATAAAATAATGAAGATTACATAAACATCAAATATATTAAGTTAAATAACGTTATTGATTTAAGAAATGAAACATTTGGAAAACGCTGTTTTAATTAACAGATATAATTGAAAAAATTTAGCTTTCATAAAAACATGCCTATTTTTAACATGGAAAGAAAAAACTGAAACGTTTCATTTTCTTTGATATCTTACAATTTGCATGTTTAAATTTGTCGATAAGCTCAAAGCTATCAGCGATGCTTATTATGTTTTCTAAGCACTAAATGAATTTATCTCCATACCATAATAGTACTTTTAGATGGTTAAAAATATTTCAGCCAGTAAGAAATAAAATTTATTTCAATTTGAGGAGACAGAGTCGTATTAATTTTTCATTTTCTTTTCAATGAGTTAGAGTAAAAATTGTTTACAGTTATTGATTATATAAATTATTTCCAAATTTATTAGCTTATATCGAAAGAAATCGACCATTCTATCGAATTATGATTCCATATTTAAACATTTTCTTCCCAGTTTGCATTCATACTATTAATAATTTTTATTACATACTTTAAAAAGATTTCTCATTAAAATCTGTTAACATTTGTTCAGTACATTTGATTCTTTTACAGAAGATATGCAAATCTATGAGGGAAAACTTTTTTTTGAAAGAAAGTGTATATTTCATAAAGATTCTGTTTCAGCAAATGAATTAATCTTTTTATTATGTGAATTCTTTTAACATTGATTATTCATATTTATTATTGAAACACAAATCATATTTATTATTCAAAAAAATGTTAATAAAATTGAGATTTTGTTCAGCTTATTTCTTTTAAAATTTTTCAGAAATTAGAAATGAATTCCTAGAAATTCAATACAGATGAAAAATTTTGTCTGGCTTTACAAAACAAATATAAATTTTCCAAATCGAATTGAATTTCTTGAGTTTGGCACAAAGTAATTTAAGAAAGCGAAAAAAATTAATTATTGAATTAAGTGAATTAAAATGAATTCAAATTGAGACAAAGAGTTAGAAATGGTGAGGGTTTTGTTGATTATTATAGCTCCCTCTAAAATTAACAAAATAAATTTCAAGTTTTAATAAGTTTAAAATTTCAATTAATTGAAAACTCAGCATAATTGTGACTTTTTACACTATAATCTGGGAATAGTTTGAAGAAATAATGGTATTTTTATCCACTTATAATTCTAAAGAACTTTTAATAGCAATTTAGTTTTACTACACCTTTCTAACTAATTTTGATTATTTTCTAAAGAAATATTAGTAAATAAATTGAATGAAATTTTTTGAAATAATATTCCTTTCGATTTCATTTTCGTATCTAATGTAACGTATCAAATCTATCGTATCGTATGCTGTTCTGCCCTTTTGTTTCATGGTTGATTGTTAATTATGAAGATTGAGCTTGGGAGTTTTTTTGAACAAAGACTCATTTTCTTACTAAAACAATATTTTTAATATTTTATTTGGCATTTTGGTAATTACAACTATATTTCGGCTTCTTAATTAAGCTATTATACAAATATGTTTAATTCATTAAATTAATTTCCAGCTTAAGTTTTTTAACTCTCTACTCTTTTCCGTCATATAATTGCATATTTAAAATCTCTAATGCCTTTTTGCCAGGCGTTTTAATTTTTTATTAAAATAAATGTTTCTTATTGTAGAAATATACATCTTTATTTGTTTCACAATATTTAAACGATAATCGTAGTCTGTATTTTAAATATTTTTTATGCTATTTTTGAAAACAAATTTTTATTATAATATTGACATTTAATATGAATAAAATTTGCTATATTTCAGCCATATATAGGTGTATGGCTAAACATTTTCACGATTCACTTCTTTCATGCAGTAATTTATTCCTATATAATAACATCGATCTTTATTTTTATATCTTCGTTTATTTTTTATCTTCGTTTAAAAGTTTCAGCCTTGGTAAAATCTGTATCTTAAAATATGTAAACATTTTATTTTATATTTACAGTAAACTTATCAAAATATATTATGTAGCATATTTTAGATGACTTAATTCAAATCATTATATATATGCATTTAAAAGTTTTACGCTTCTCTATTTTATAGAATTGTGTTAAATTCATAATTCCATTTTAAATCTTTACTGCCAATAAAGGTCCAAATTCATCTTTTTTCGTATAAGTATAAATCCTTTTCTTTAAAAGCTGGCTGTTTATTATTCATGACAAGTTTCAGGAGTCGTTCATTTACACTAAAATTTGGGGTTGTTAATAGAATATCTCCGTCAATTACAGATAGAACCCTTGTCAAAAGCTGTAATATCTTGCTTAAAATTTTATTTCTGTAAAAATGTTTTCCTCTTATTAAATAAATATTAAAATCAAATACAAATGTATCCTAATATTTTTAAAAATAATTTTATGATATATTTTGTTATCAATTTAAACAAATATATTTTCACTTTAAAAGTATTTTTCTGTTATTATTATTATCGTTCTTATTATTACAATGTTTAATCATTAAATATTTTGTATTCAAACCAAATACAAAAGACACCTTGTATTTAAAAATTAAATGTTATATATTTTTAAAAAACCATATAAAATATATTTTATTTTTAAAAGAAATTTTTCATTATAATTACTGATTTTTTAATTGTTATATATATATTAATCATTAAATATTTTTATTTAATCTTTAGAACTATTTTGTACGTTAGTAGTGGAATATTTCAAAATATATAAATAAATGGATTCTAAATGTCACGCTGAATTAAAATATTTTCTCTTTAATTTTCAGATTATTATCACATTTTGTTAAGAGACATTTTTACAAATACCCATAAATCAATTTGAATCCATATTTTTTATTGATTGAAATTTGAAATATGTGAAACAAAATAAATGCTTAAATTGTCGATAATTTATATAAAAATACAGTAATAAATTCCAAAATTTTAATATCCGTAACAAATGATTTCACCATAAACAAATCTATTTTTATTTAACTTGCAATTGAATGATTTATGATTTATTGTTATTTTTTTCTATGATTCAATATATATGGTAGTGGATACTTTTCACAAATCTGTATTCCACTTCTCCAATATCGCATTAATTTATAAATATGTAGTTATTTTAATACAGATAATTTATTATTAGTAAAAATTTAATGTTTTGAATAGTTAAACAATAAATTTTTCCTGATATAACATAAGATCTCGTCTCTGAATTCCTTTCAGTCATTTCTATTTTGTTAAATTTGATTTAAGACTGTCATGAAAAAAAAACGCTACCTGAAGAAGTGATTTGTACAATTAGTATTTATATGAATTTAGTACGATATTTGCATACAACATAGTGATTTAAGAAATTTAATTTAATTTTGAGCAGAATATTATAAACTAAGGAAAAGGGGGACATATTTAAAGCATAGTTTTGTCTTTCTCAGTACTCGAAAAATATCGTTATATTTAAACTATTATAATATTATACGTAGAGAAATTGATTTACTTAAATCATATCCTGTAAAATTAATGAGTGCATTCAATATGAACATTTCAAAAATAGAAACTTATGTATTAATGGTGTTTCTCAAAATGTATTAAGAAGATTTGAAACTCTATTCAATATGCCATTTTGGTTCATTGATTTATACTTTATAATTTTAAATAACATGCTGGGTTTCGTGTAAAAAGGTAAAAATACTGTTTTTCAAAAGTACATGGGCATCTTTGCAAATGATTGGACTCGATAGCATTCACATTCTGTTTTATTTAACCAATATTCAATGTAATTTGTTTTTTACTATGTAAATATATAATCTGTTAAATGCATCATGTATAATAAATGCATTATCTTTACTTCCAAAAAATGGCTCTCTTAAATAATATTCCAATGAGTGATTTCTGGTTTCTTTTGATGCAAGAGAAGAACATAACTTTTTTCAAAATCTACGAAAATATTCTTTTGATATGCATTAAATACATCTTTCGTTTTTAAACAATATTTTTAATCATACCTCATTTGGTCGAACAGACAATGTATTTTATAAAAATTAACCTGAAACATTTTTCAATTTCTTCTTGTTTGAAAGAGCGAAAAAAATTGATTGCAGCAAATAGTGATTAATTTGTCTTTATCAGCAAAACCTCAAGACCTCAGACAAAACAAAGAAGAATACACCATTTGGGGATGCCTGATCTACTAATAACTCAGAAGCGGATAAATAACTGTTCTTCCGCGTAAAGCAACATCAGAAAGAAATAACGACAGCGACGCATCCAGAAGTTTGAAAGAAAGGGAGCGAGGTGGAAGCAGGAAAACAATCAGAAATAAATTCCGTTTCTATTTTCTTACATCAGTATAGTGATCTTTTTGAAGAAAGACTGAGACTCAATTACTCGATTTTGGCAGAAATAATGGATTCAGATTGGCCAAATATTTTTTTTATTCATTTCAGGGATTTGTTCAATGTTTCTGTTGACATTTTGTATTTATCCCTAACTTCTTTTGAAAGCTGTAGACATTTTTTATTTCAAGTACCATGCCTTTACAAGATACATATCGCATTTGTTTCAATTTTGGTGCTGGTTGAGCTTAAGAATATATATATATATATATATATATAATTAATTATTTCCATTATTATTTTATTTAGAATTAGCTGGTAGCTGGTACATTTGCTGCCACAGAAAAAATAATCTTGGAAGCATCGTTTGGAATTTGAAATCGTAATCTTGTTATTGATATATAGATATATAGAAGAATGATATTTATTTTTTTATCGAAAGTCAATACATTCAATGAAATTGAAGGATATTGAAAGGAAAAACATACATAGTATTTATTCTATTTTTATTATTCTATTCAATAAAAAAATATTTATTTTTACTTATTAGATTTGTGTACTTTTTAGAATTGTAAAGCTTTGTGTTCTTTCAGAATGAAAGATCACTAAGTGAAACGATGGTAATGAAAGAAATTATTAAATATATCTCGTGATTCGTATAATATTCGTTCAGTATTATTAAGTTTAATATTAGAAAATGTGATTAAAATATTTTATTTTAAAATTGATTAAACATAGAAAATATATCTATACCATAAAATGTTTAATATATTTGAAAAGAAAATTTTTTGAAAACTAAGATGGCGCAAAATTATAGGTACTATAATACTTTCGGAATTTACTGCAAAAACGCTAAAATTTTATTATATTTTTAGTTAATATTTCAAGCCTATAGGATTGGTACCCTTAAAACTGTCTAGCACTCTTTCTAATAAAACTATAACTCAGAGAAAGACTTACATTGCATTTACGCACAATAGCTCCGAAATAATAACTTCATGCTTGAATTTAGCATCTTTACTGAATCTGGTGTGTCTCCTTGGTGAGTTACATGGTGGTTAATCCATAGTTCATAGATACGGTAAATATATCTGAAAATATTTTTTATACACCAGATGATTGTATTATTCCTATAACTTTGGCGTATGTGCAAGCAATATGTTCAACCATGCGTATGAGAGGAGTCCGGTATCAGAGGATAGATGCAGAAGAAGCTTTTGTGCATAAAATAAGCGAAAATTATGTACCTAATTCTTTATACACTCAAAAATATGTGACAAATAGAATTTATTCTTGTTCAGAAAAGGGAATATATATTCTTAATATATTTTAATAACGATACATTATTCTACCTTCTGATTTGTGATAAATATATTATTTTTCTCTTGTTTAGAAACAAAGCATTTTACAACTATGAACAAATTATTTATGACTGCGATATTGTGATGTTATCAGTTTTAAGGGTAATCAATGTATAACACGTACAATAAAGTAACATTAGTTATTAATTTAGGAGTCTACGCAAAATTAATTTTTCTCAATCATAAAAATAGTTTGTTTTTGTGTTAAAAAAGGCAATGTTTGTAGTAAAGATGAGAAAATTTTTTGAACCATCAATTATTTGGAAAAAAGATGCATGTATTTCGTACTAAAATAAATCAATGATAGAAATTATTTTTATTAATAATAAATAAGGGTTACTCACAAAAATGTTAAGGCATGATATTCAACAAATAATTTTTTCCAAATTTTCTCTCGCTGAAAATTTGCATCCCAAAATTGAATTTTTAAACATTCTTAAATTTATTTTGAATCCTCAAATGAAATTTCTGAGCGCATTCAAATTAATTTTGCATCCTGAAAATGAATTTTTTAACGCACTCAAATTACTTATTAGATTTTAAAAAATTATATTAAATTTTTTTAATGTTTCCTTTAAAAAAATCTTAATATCTAAAATCATTAAAATATTTATCCCGTATTTGTATATTAAATTTATATTAAAAATTGATTTAAATAAATTTCAAAACGGAAGTATACAATGCTTAAAAACCTCCTATCAAACTCATATTTGAAAACTTTAATTGAGGAAGTTGAGTTTTCAAATATGAGAATTTTTTATCGTGAAATATGAGAATGTAATAATCTTAAAAGAGCAACAATAAACAAAGCACATCTAAAATATTTTGTGAAAAGGAATAGAATCTTGAATTTAATGCTTTAACTTATTTCCGAAAGAATTTCGAGAAGAGGTTTTACTTTATACCGAATTCCTTTGTGATTTATTTTAGTATCAAGTTTTATGAATAATAAATTGAAAATCAAAATTCATGGCTTTTTGAAAACAGAGATTTTTGTCGAAGAAAATTCAGATTGCTCATTTAATGATATGTCTACTGCTAAAGGAAAAATAAAATAAAATGGTAGACGTTAATTTCATGCATAAAATTTTAAAAAGTATAAGAAATTATTTAGTTTGAAAAATTTATTATTCAATATGAAAACGTTATAAAATTATTTTTGTCCCAAATAGTTTAAAGTTCTTTATCTCATTTCAAATGTATTATACTATAAAAAATGGAAATGAAAAAATGAAAAAAAAAAAATTAAAAATCAGAAACTTACTTACAAATTAATTTTGAACAGATTATGCTTAAACAATACTTATAGTAAAATTCATATATATTTACACAATTGTATGTGCAAGTGTGACATTTTTAACAGTCTATAAAGAAAACCACACACCATACTTAGTAGAATTATAAAATTAAGTATAAACGTAATTTTGAGAATTGTTTAAATCTCTTATATATAATCTAGAATATTTATATCTTTACAATAATTTGAATCAATGCGCAGTTAAGGTAGGTTCGCTTTTACCTTGAAAACTTGCAAAAATATCACCTGAAAAAGAAATTTTGTATTTCCATTATTTAAATAATTTTAATTGCATTTTTTTTTTCATTTTTGAGTTGCATTAACACTTTTTCCCTTTATTTAGAAATTTTGAAAATTTTACTAAAATATTCACATTTACAAGGATTTCAAGAAATAATTTTCTTAATTTAAGTTCTTATTTAACCTTCCAGCTGACCCGGCCGTCATACCAACATGAAAGGTGGAGCGTATTTCCCACATACGCTATAGTAAATTGTAAATTTTCAAAAGCGTAACTATTAAAATTGTCTTGTAAATAATATTAATAACTACAATCACTTCAAACATTTTTTTCTTAAAAAGAAGCAGAAACAATATAAACTGAGATTGCAATAACAATATAAAATGACCACAGGCTAACTGGAGAGATTTAAAGATAATATAAATGAAATTGACGATATTTTGAGTGAACAATTTGCATATAAAATATAAAGAACAAAAATACAGAATTTGTATATAAAAAGAAAAAAAGTAATTGAAAGTTAGGTATGAAAAAGAACAAAATAATTTCACTGTTTTTTTTTTTTTTTTTTTTTTTTTTTGCAATTTGAGCAAGTATGTTTAGTGTGCTCCAAACATATAACTTTTTGTCAAATCTCACAACCGAGCCTCGCGATTCTAGATCGCTTTTCCTTTTGGCAAGGTTTTTTCCTGATGCTGGATCTTCCGCTTCGTCAATACCTAGTTCGGCTTTTCTCTTTAGCAACTTTATTTTTAGCTCACTTTTCAGAGATGTGGGTGCTTTTTTTCAACATTTTCCTTCGTAAGCGCATTTGCCAGCTGTCGCCAGTCTAAAACATTACGGATTTATTTGTAAAATTTTACAAAACCATATGTGACAAAAACTTACATGAATGGTCGCGCGTATCTCTACAATACAAATATCTGATAGGCAGAGACCTATTAACGCCGCAAGCTTACGACGACAACTGAAAGTAGGTCAAAGGGAGGGGGGCAAATAGCCGAGAAGAGGTGTTCCCAGTGCCAATAGATCTAAAGTTATAAACCAAAATTCATCTCTTGTGTATCTCTCACATACTCTTGCCCGCTGGAGGGTTAAGGTATTACATTGTTTTATAGTTATAATTTTTCTTTTTCTGACAAGTGTGAAATATCACGGAAAACTTTTGTATTCTAAAAAAATATATAACAATTAATACCTCTTACATAATTTGACTTCTGAAAGTAGAATAATGGCCACTGAAAGTAATGTAAATTAATTTGATTACCACGACTTTAATTTATATTTGAAGAATAGGTCATTAAATGAAACCGAAGGGAATAAGTTTAATACATAATAGGTCTTTGAAGCTTAGTACTTTGCTGTCTTGTGATTGGTCTGAAACTCTGTTTCAGTCAAACAGAATGTTAAAATGAATCTACAAAGTTTTCAGTAGCATTCGCCAGATAAGCAATTGAATGGCAGAGACGAGGCTTTTGTCAGAGGCTTAGTTGAACGACGATTGTATCCCTTGTCAATGTATCTGCTAGTTGCCTCTTTATTTGCAAGAGTATTTTGAGACTTAAACAAATTTAAACTGTTTCTGATTATAAACTTTCAATTAAAATCGGAAAAGTAGAAAAAAGAATGAAATTTTATACATTTTCTAAAATGCATTTCAGTGTAAATTTCTTGTTATATCTCTTAATTCAGTTACATAAATCAGATCATTTATGCTTCATATATCCTAATTTAAGACTCATATAAGTTATTATGAAGCAAACAGATAACGAAATTTAGCTTCAATATGCTAATTATTAGTAAAGTATTAACATTAGAAAGTAATTCAGGTTCTTTAACTAAAATTTGACAAAAATTTACAAACATTAATCTAATGATTAAATTTTAAAATTGTACTTTTATGTCCAGTACTGTTATTTAAAGTTTTGGTATTATATTGTGGGACTATAAGCGAAAATTCTTTCATAAAATTGTTTAAAAACGTCAAATAGCAAAATGACACTGATTTGAAATATTATAAACACAATAGAGGAGATTTCAATTTAGCATTATTTCTGATAAAAATAAAGATGAATGTGTATATTTGTATAAATGAATTTATGTTTACAATACATTCCATTAGATCTAGAGCAACGAAATTTAATACAAATATGTTTAGAAATTTAGAATGGATATTTTTTTAGAACTGTTAATTCGAATTTTGAATTTTCAAAATATATTCGATCTTTTGCAATTTTTCCTATATAACATTATAATAAAATTCTAAAAACATTATAATAGCAGTATATATCTATAATTCATGTTTTTTACATGAGAGAATTCATTTAATTATTTATTTTTCACTGATATCATGCTTTTAAGGCACTCTTTTCATAAAGAATGAATAAAATTCTCGACAAACTACTTACATTATTAAATATAAACAAAATTGTTTCAATGAATAACTATTTATCTTGACAAATTTAAGTATAAAATACCGAATAAGAAATTTTAAACTTTTTTCTTCAACGAGATGATATATTGTATTATATAAATATTTTTCCCAGATGTTCGCAAAATTAACCATGAATATATATTAGCTCAGTCAATGCCAAGTATAAAAAGAACGAAAATATGCAAACTCAAAGTATTTAATGAATAAATCTGTTCAGTAGTGTAATATTTGGTTTCCTTTTGCTATGAAATACTTTTATTTTACATTCATTTTTTTAAAATTTATTAAGATTAAATTTATACTTCTTAGAAATATGAAAAAATCTTTGTCTCAAAAACATTGTACCTAAATTTACTAAGTGGTTAATTATTTGTCGGAATGAGAATCCAACATTTATTTAATTAAAATAAAAGTAACTCCTGAAATAATTTTAAATAATAAGGAATTAATACTTTGTTTTCTATCAAAACGCGTTTAAAAATGAAGAAATAAGATAATATATAAATACTTACATAGAAAAATTTGTTTCGATAACTGCATTGAAAGTGATTATTTTGCAAATGGGCTCTCCAAATTAAACAAAATAAATGGATAACAAAAAGTTTTGAATTATGTTGAACAGAAAAATAATTTTTATATTATTAAACATTTTCTTTACAAGAAAATAAGTAGTATCTTTGCCTATTTACATTCAGTTTGTATTATAGTACTTGGTAGTTTTTATCATTTTTTCCATATTCTTGCAGTTATTATTTGTTACATCTTTATCAGATTCAATTTTTTTATAATCATTTGGTGAGATGTATTGTTCATTCAGTATTTTCTGTCTGTCTGTATATAATTTAAAGTGTCAATTCTTTTTTCGAATAAAGAATAAAAAAGGGCTGTTTCAGAATACACATAAGAGCCCTATTCTATTTTCTTGAAGCACTTTACAGAAACTGCATAAAATATAGAATTCTTGGTATTTGCTTAAGCTCATTTTTCCTTAAGAAGTACCAGTAAGAACTTTCAGATTTTTTGGTATTTTTAACAGAATTTTTTCTACAGTTCACTCATCACTATGTCTGGTAAGTTTTTCGTTACATGATGAATAAGAAATATTCCTGTGCAGTCATTTTTATGGAAAAATCCAAGAATAAACATATATTGCAATTTTAAAATATCCGCATGATTTTTTTCAAGAAATATTTAAATATTTGTTAAGATTTAAATATTGTGTTTATATTTTAGTATCTTTTAAATCTAAATTTCTATAAATTTCTCATATTATGTGCATATTATAGGCTGAATATGTAGGCTGAATATTAATATGTGTAGCATAATTAATATCGTAGTTTTCCTGAATGGCTATTTTTATAATGGATTTATTTTTAAATTTAATTATAGATAATGTCATGGGTGACTTTTCTGAATTGTTTAAACTTTTAAGTTTATATGAAATTTAGATTGCGTATAAGAAAGTATTCATTTATATGTATTTAGGCGAATTTGAAAAGGCCAAATAATTATTTATATTACTATAAAGTGTTTTAAATTTTCATTTTCTCAAACATATTTTTTACAGTCGGTTGCTTATTATTTTAACCATTTTCTTTTCCTACTTCCTCTTAATTTCCCATCCATCGTAGTATTTAGCCGATTTATACTTTCCTTCTAAATACTCATGAAAACAGATATCTAAATGTTTGAGATTTGCAATGTATGGTATTTATATCATCTATGTAATCAGCTTAGTAATATTCAAAGTCATATCTTCTAAACAATATGCATTGAATAAAGCATTAGAAAACGGAAAATATATTAATGTTTCCTTTTTTTACTCATGATGAATATATTTTTAAAATTTATTCCATTTAAATTGGTTTAAAAACATTTAATTTTTTTTTAAAAAATTATTTTCTGAAGTACAGAATGGTAATAATTAAAGTTACACTTTGAAATGGCCATAAAAAGGAAAACTACTGGACTAAATGCTATCAAACGTGCTAATGATTTAAATGATGATATGTGAAATTCTTTTATGTCTATAAAAGTTCAACAAGTCACCACCAGGCGTGAAATGGCCCCATCTGCAACATTGTTAAACAAAATAGGACATGAAGACATCGGATTGAAATGTGTTCAATCATTTCTGAAACACGTTACAAAGTATGTTCAATGTATGTTACCTCGAAAGAACTGTTTATGGGGGGAAATCTTAGTAATTTGGTGAACTGAAAGAAGCGATACACCGACATATGCTGAACACTCCACCTGATATGCTAAGATCTACTATTGATAGTGTAGTAATGCGATTTATCTTGCTTTCAGAAAAGGGTGGCAGCCACATTAAACATGATTTATAATTAAGTTTCAGAAACGATGAAATACATTTTCTTCCTGTTTTATGTTGCTTAATCCTATTTTGCTTACCAATATTGCATACACCTAAATTTCGCATATGGTGGCGAGTTTTTGAACGTTATAGATGAAAAAGAAATTCTCGTGTCCTCCTTTAAAATATTACCAAGTTTGACAGCATTTGGTCCTGTAATTTTCCGTTTATGATCATTTCAAAGTGGAACTTTAATTATAACCATCCCGTACATTATTAACTCAAAGTAAACACTTTTTTTATGTATAAGTAAATCTATTAATTTTTATTGACATGCTTAGCAAATAATGATATTTTAAATAACATATAATCATATTTCAGCCTTTACCTGCCAACCACTTTGGTATTTTCCGCAATTCAGAAATTTTATTGCTTTTTTTTGGCGGTTGGTGGGTGGGGGAGAATCAAAATTGCGAATTTCTTGAGTGTGACATGTACGCATTTTAGTCTTAGAAAAGAAATATATTGTCTAACATTCTGTTGGGACTTAAAATTCTAAACAATTGTTTTATTCCATAAAGTATTTCAGATAAAAAGCACTTTACTTCGGCTAATACGACTTGGAACTTTCCCTCCATTTACGACCTTTTTCTTTGCTTTTTTCAGTTAAAGCGCAGACTAACATCTTAAGTTACCTATTATCGAAATATTTCGTGGCTGGTTTTTCGCTGCATTTTCCTTTCCTTGATTTTTATCTGAATACAAGAAATTCAAATGTTTGTTGTGGGAGTTGCCAGGAATAAAATGGAAGGTGGATTTTGCGAGAAGCTTGCGCTTTTCAGAATTTTGCCAAATCGTTACCATAAACATAGCGTGTTTTCGGAATCACAAGTAGTTTTTGTGATATAATGTTTATAAAAGCAGGAAATAGAATGCAGAAAGTATTCTAGGAAGAATGTTTTAACGGAAATTCTTTTTCATCATCTGTGTGAATTTTAAGCTCGATTTGGCATAACTTTAGTTTTGATTTAGGTTAACATTTAAATATTCTGTTTCTTGCCTTGCTTATGAAATGAAAGCACTTTTATTATTTTAGAATTTGAAAGCGGCGGCGTAATGGCATAGAGATAGTGTGTCCTCCACGTGATCTGTGCGTCCCTGGTTCAAGTCTTTGTTTGGGTCTGGTTGTTCTGTGTTCTACCTGTGAGGTATATTAACGTTCCCTCCTTTAAAAAGGGTTTTTACCAGCGTATGCGACACATGCAGTCGAACTCTTGCTCCTGGTTGACGCTACTGAAAAAACAAAAGACTCTCACTCTGCTTAAATCGCTGGCAAATATTTGCCAGCGGGCTTGTAAAATGCCCTAAGTCACAAGATAATCATGATTTGAAAGTGTGTGATAGCTTTTATTTTTTATGTTGTCTTCATAATAGATATGATAAAAGCTATTATTGCAGTGATGGATGAAGAACATCAGATTCGAAGGGGAAAGTACCAAATGCTCTTTAGAGGCCGTTCGGGCCGCGATGGCCTGGTGGTAAGGTCTCGGCTTCGGAACCGGAGGGTTTCAAGCTCGAGACTTGATTCTACCGAAGAACCGTCGTGTGAGGGGGTCTCTTGCGCGTTAAATCTGTCAGACCAAATGTCCTCCCGCTGGTGTGGCGTGGTGTGGAGAGGGGGGTGCCAGTTCAGGTGTCGTCCTCGTCATCTGACCATGGTTTAAAATTACGAGGTCCGTCCCAAAATAGCCCTCGTATTGCTTTAAAACGGGACGTTAATATAACTAAACTAAACTAAACTTAGAGGCCTTTGCAATATGATATAAACACATAACTTGATAAGATTTGAACAAGAAATTAGGTAAAAATTTTTAAAAATTATATTCATTATAATTTTATTCAACTTGAAATTTTTTTGTATAATTTCTACTACATTACAGTTAAAGATTTCAATATAATATCTTATTTACATTTCATAACAAAGTACAGTTGTTTATTTAGTTTCCGTATATTTAGTCCTGTTTAGTTTCTGTTAAGTTTATTTAGTTTCTGGTTTAGTTTTGCGAGAAAATTTAAATGTAGCTTTGAAAATTTCAAACTAAATGTGGATTTATTTTATACTACAATATAGCAATAAATAAATGAAATTTGCAATTATATTAATCAAGTTCTTATGATAAAGTTTGTATGCCAATTCTTCATATGTATTTTGAATATCAACTTTTCTAAAATTGAAAGCATTTTCTTTCTATATAGTATTATTATTATTTTGATTTTTAAAAGCATTCTCTACAGATGCTAATTCATCATCAGTTTTGCAAATGTTCATTTTGCAGAATAAAAACGAATAATCATATCGATATTAATGTGATATTTAATAAATATTTATTTAATATTTTTCAAGTTTAAATCAAACTGCATTGAATTTAGAATATTCCCTCTTTTAAGTTGTAATAAATTTTTGAATTATTTTTTTCCTAAGTTTGACCTAGTATTGATAAAAAAAATGCAGATTTTATGAAAGCAGTGAAGTGAAGTTTTATTTGATTTATTGTAATAAATGTATTGAAATTCCCCATTAATTACAGTAAATAATAATCATTTTGCTTGATAAATTTTTTTATCATATTGTTGCAAATTTTTCTACCAAGAATAGTTTAATCATAAGGAAGACTGTTTTATGGTGAGCCCTGTTGGGTGCTTATCGGGTACCAAGTCAGTAATCTCGGAGCTTGGCAATAAACGCAACCAAGAATTTTGGTAAAAAATAGATTTACTGGAAATTTTGAGAATTTTAGTAATTTAGTCAATAGAGATCGAAATACTCTTGATTGGTCCCGAAACTTATTGGGCCGCCTCTAAAGAACTATAAAAGAACGGCAGTCTTCAGCTGTGGTGATCAACTGAATAATTTGTGAAACAAACGCATGAGAGGAGAGCGAAGCAACGGCGGAAATCTAGTTGTGTATTGGCAGCTTGATACAACTAAAGCGAGGAGACAGTGGAAAATTGCAGCTGTTTTGAGAAAGTAAGCCTACTAATAGTCTCCACCTACGTGAGAGTAGGTGAAGCTAGAAGATTCTTTTTCCTGTTGAATTCTGTCTGCCACTTCAGCAGGAAAAAGAATCTTCGGCGATTATGTCTTATAGGTTATTGTTTGTTTAAGTGTTTTTCTGTGGTCAACTGTTTATTCGTCATCTCAAAGTTTTCGTCTTTAGTAAAAGTCATAGTCCTTTTTTAATGTTTTATTAAGGAACTGTTTATTTCTGCATCTACCATCAAATCAAAAAACCAGACGGAAGTAGTAGAAAACGAACATGGAGATTTGAGCAATTATTTTGAGCAATTTGAGCTCTTGTCATAACATGGAGATTTGAGCAATTATTTTCTACAAATTGATGATAATTGGTGTGAAGATGAGAAAGAAATTTTATTTAATTATGTAAACAAATAAAACACGCTAAAAGATAATATCTCACATATTCTCGGATAACTTATTCTGGTCTTCAAACGTTGGTTTTCAAACATTTGACTCACAATTTTATCAATAAAGATTATTTTTTATTTTCCTATCTAGGGATATTAATTTTTCAACAAGAAATCAATTTGGATGCTGCTAATACAATATCAATTTTTTGTGAAATTTCAAATTAATAAAAACACGCTAAAAGATAATTCATAGAATATTCTTGTCTTTATTTCAAAAATTTGTCTCAGAGTTTTATCAAATAAAGATTTTTTTAATGTTCATGTAAATGGATATTAAATATTCAACAAGAAATCAATTTGGATGCTGCTGATAAAATATCAATTCTTTGTGAAATTCAAAGAAGCAAGAGTCAGGATCATTTCTTTCCTGATATAATTCAACATTCAGATCCAAAAAGCATTCCTATTTCATTAAAATAGTTACCAACTTTTGCATTTAAAGAGCTAATTGAAGAAAACCCTTGGTTTGTAATAATATGTAAATGATTTCTTTTAATAGAACGACGCCGAGTATTGATTTTTTCGATGCAAAATTAATTTGATTCTTCTGTTACAGCTTGATATTCTTGTCAGTTCCTCGAAACCGACACAGTCCAAATCAAATAAAAGTTGAAAGGTTTCGCTGCTCAAACAGATTATTGATGCTATGAGTTGAAAGATATATATTATTCATTCTTACTTTAGGAATATATTCGTATTCGAAATTTCAACTCTGACAGGAGGAGAAGATGAGTTCCTGAAAGGAATTTCAATTCGATTCTCTATCGATGCAAAAGAAGGAGGAAATTTCCTCTTTGTATATGCTTCGAAATGTCTCTTTTTAGTATCCCGAAAAGTAGCGTGTTTCGAGATTTTTTTTCTTTTTGAAATAATGAGGAAGTGTGTGGGGAAATATATTTTAAAAATAGAATCAAATTTATCGATCTTCCTAGACGCTCATATCTTATATCATTCTTCTAAGTAAGAGATCAAATATGCATTTTGTAGAATTTCCAGCAATATATATATATATATATATATAATATTGATACATTGTATGTCTGAGAAATTATTATTTTGCCAATGCCCTTTATTTTTGAGCTCACTTTTATAAACATAACAAAACAAAAAAACATGTCAAGTGGAAAATTCGAAACAAATGCATTTCTCGAATGAAGATGAATTATATCCTAGCCTTTGGATTTGATGATAAGAGGAAATGTTTATGGATTTTATTTGTAAAAAGAAGGTGCTGAATTCATTCTTATAATGATAGATAAAAAAGTTTAACATCAGGTATCAAAACTAATATCATATTGAAGTGGATTCAAAATTTTTGCACAATTTCCATGTCAAAAAAATCAATTCAATTTGAATATCTTATTTCACAATATTAATGTTATCCTTAAATAAGGATGATGTGAAAGGATTAAATTACTTGAATTTATTCATTTCTCAGTTTCGTCTGATAAAAACTTCTGTTTCTGGTAAAACGTTACTTAAAACAAACAAATCCATTTATAAAATTTCTTACAAAAATGTCATTTAATTTGTATAATTGAAAAATTGATTATAATGGCTTTTTTCATCTTTTAGATAAAAACGCTAGCACTATATTTTTTTTTACATTATTGCTTTTATTTAGTAACATCTATAAGTACAAATAATATACTAAGTACAAATAAGTACACTAGGAATATTAATTTTCAGCAATTTTTGTATTTAAAATAATTCTTATTTATAATTACTTTTATAGATCCGGATAATCCACTTTGTAAACAAACAGAAGGTTCGTTAATGCATATTTTCCAAATTATCTGAACATTTCAAAGAGTATTACTCCCTTGTTTGTAGTGAATATATTTTCATATACTTTATAATGTGTCTACAGAACTTGCGTCAAATTATCCGATTTCGTTTATCAGCAAAGTTATACAATTCTTTTTTGTATATCACAGCTAGCTTTGTTTCAAGTCTCTATGCAAATCCCTCTCAAGGAG
This sequence comes from Argiope trifasciata, assembly GCA_026543055.1. Classification (NCBI taxonomy): domain Eukaryota; kingdom Metazoa; phylum Arthropoda; class Arachnida; order Araneae; family Araneidae; genus Argiope; species Argiope trifasciata. The sequence goes on from JAPMOQ010048238.1 coordinate 1,224,229, forward strand.
CAAAAGTATTGTTTATCTCTTTCCTTGTCAGTAGGTATTTGTTTCATGTTTAGAATTCAATGTTCATCATTTAAGACATAATTTGGAAACAGTTAATTTTTTTCTGACCAGTTACAGAAATATTTCTCATTCTTATGAGTAAAAACCTCATTTCAATATTTGAAAAGAAAAGGTATTTGCTATGTTGTTACCTAAACTTATTAAAAATAAATATCAAATGTTGACGAAACCCAAAATGTTTTGTTAGTTAACAACCGTAGGAGGTGTGTGTCAGTGACTATAAATTATCTCTATAATCCGATTAAGTATAAATCTCTTAATTAAAGTTCTAGACACCTTCCTTGTTAAGAAAGGCAAAATTAAGTTTTACTTTTATATTTTCCTTAGAGTACAGATTTATTTTAAATTAAGTATTTTGCCGTCCGATGCATTATGGGCCTTAATAAGTTTGTTTAAAATTATTAAGTATAAATTAAAAAAATTATTAAATAATTTTGTGCTTTATATTTAATATCTTGTTGTGAAAGGAAGGCATATTTTAAAAAAATTTTAAAAATTCCCAAGCAATACATGTATGTTTTACCATAATCTAGATGCTCCAAAAAAATCTTGTGAGTGTAGTCTTTCCATCTATATTATTTCTTAGTTCCATGAATAAATAATAACTCTGACATTCTTTGATTTGTTACTTTTCTTTTCCGAAATATTCACACTGTTACAGAATTTATTATTACATACGACTAAAAACAACATGCATGCAATACTTAAATTGCTTATTTGCTTTCAAATTCTACGTGTCCTCTATACTATCCTCGAAATATTATTCAAATTTCATATATTGAAAAAGTTATTTAGGTTCTTGCCTTCCTCTGTATTATTAGTGCTGAAGATTCAATTTATAAATGGAGTTGCTGGAGTTATAAATAGAGCTGGAATTTCTTTACAATAACATAGAACGACTCTTATGCTCTAGTTTTCCCCATATTTACTCTATTAATCGATTTTATAAATATTTAGAGATACGGAATCAAAGCATATATTTCTTTATGAGCATTACAATAATATTAGATATGCTTACCAGATATTGAGACTATTGCTGTTATAGGAGCTCAATCACCCATTTTGATAATATCTGACATCTCGTTTAAACGCTTTTGCTACATTTAGATAAACCTACTAGCTGTTCGACTGCAAAATCCAATTTGAAAAAGATGCAAACTCAGTGATAAGGAATTTTTCCCTTAAAATGAACCATCCACTGATGTTATATATAGACACAATCACATTTTATGATTGAACTATCCATCAGATAGAAAAATGCATTTTTGCATTACTTCCACTTTCCTGATTTCCCAACCACTATATTCATTCATTGGTTTTTTTTCTTATTCAAATATGATCTATTGTCTATAGAAACATCTAAATGCCCATAAACTATAGAGATGAGGAGGATTTTCAACAGCTTACAACGGAACGGCTTATTCAGGAGTCTAGAAATGGTCCGTTTTTAAGTAATTATTCCTTGAAATTGTTATCTCTATTAATAACAAAAGAGAGTATATGAATATCTATGTTTGATCGAAATCTACATGATGTGTCATTGGATCGAGAAATCATAAATATAGAATTATATATATTTCGGAAGACAAAAATGTGCGAAGCTACTACTTTTGTTAAAACTAAATTAAAAATATCATCAATATTATCAATTAAAAATAAAGCAACATTTAATGAATTCCAAATAAAATGAATATTTATCAATTAAACAAAAAAAAATCCAATCAATTGAAAATAAAATAAAATGTAATCAATTAAAAATAAAACAAACTTTTGACATCCTAAAATTTTATTTCAGTAATTTAATTTTCACACCATCATGTTTTCACACCATTTATATATATATAACCGTACAGATATAAGTGTATGATAATAAATAAAAAGGTGTGATTTAAGAATGACAGACGCCTGTAGCTCAAATAAAATTATATTTAATATCAATTGATTTAGTCACAAACAATTCGATACAACACACTTCACACACAAAACAATTTAGATAAATCCTAACGGCGTTAAATTTCCTACGTCAAGCAGTTCACATGTTTTTTTATATAGCCACTGGGGATAGGGAGAGTAGCCTTCTATTTGCAATAAATATTATAAAAATTGTACTGCATTGAATCTTAAACTATGGCTCTTCCTGGACAAGAATTTTATTTGCAGTCGATCATTTTAAACCGATCAATTTTGAACATTTTAAAAACAATCTAAATATAGTAATAATACTTCAAGAAAGACCCAATAAAGTCATTTCAGAGATCAAACAGCATGTGGACATCTATAAATACAGTGAGAAAACAAGGATAAATCCATGAAAATCTGTACAAAAGGTTAATTTCATGTCAGACATTTGCGCTAGATATTGATATTTAAAAAAAAATAAAGATCAAACAATTTCTAAACCATTTAAATACATTACATATTTTGATATCTACACCTACCTGAATATTATTTACCTTAAATTTCAATAAAAGCTTTTGTAATCTGAAAAATAATCAGTTAATCAATACACAAAATCTTTCCAGATTTCCTATTTTAATATCAAATAATGATACTTGAATACAGGAAACAATAGTTGTTATTCAAGTCATCTTACGAAAAGTTTTACATTGTTATATTTTTAAACTCTTAGTTCCACAAAAGTCCTAATGCAACCATGACCTCAATTCTCATTTTGAAGAGACTCTTAAAAATCAATACCACTAATGAATTTTGTCTTTTCTGAAGAGTAGGAACAAGATTAGAGAACACTGGAAGCAGCGAAAAGGACCTTGATTATTACGCTTTAAATTTATCAAGACCGTGCACTTGAAGAATAGGTCATTAAGTGAAACCGACTACTTCAGGATAAGTCTTTGAAACCACCGCAAAGTTTGGGGGAGATGTCGCAGTTCCTTGCAAGTGACCTTAAAATCCGTTTTAATCAAAGTAGAATGTTAATGTCAAGACTGAAAAGTTTGCAGCAATGCTCTTCAGGTAAGTAATTGAAATTAAGGAGAATAGTCTTTTGTCGGTGACATTTTTAAAGGGAGATCGTGACTCCAGTCAATTCATCAGCTTGTTGTCTCTTTGTCGGTAGCACGAGATTAAACTAATTTTTATTGTTGATATCCAATAACTTTTCTTTTATGTAAATATTATGATATGCTGCATGCTTTAAATATAATTCACATCAAAATTTCTAAATTAAAATAGGAATCAAATGTCTTCAAACTAATTATTCTAGAAATGGCATTTTTTAATTAAGTTATATTAACGTCCCATTTTAAAGCCACACTTTGGCTATTTTGGGATGCGTATAGTTATTATAATTAAAGCACGGTCAGATAATGAGGATGAAACCTGAGCTCGCACCCTCTCTCCAAACTTCCATAACACTCCAGCAGGAAGAGACTGGCCCAAATGAGTTTGGTGAGCAGGCTATTGAGGCCTACAAATGATATAGTAATAACTTTAAGTTCACAAAGTAATCATCTAGAGGATTGAAAATCATTTTTAATGATTCTAAATATTTAATAAAGATTAATTACTAGCATAGAGGCATCTATATGTGTGTGTGAATGTGTTGGTGTTCTGCAAGAGTCATCTTTAGACCTAGAATAACAACTTACGAACATATATGTCTGAAATGTTCTCTTCTGGTGGCTGCTTTAAAAATGTATTTTAAATAGAAATTATTTATTTATTGAAGATTTTAGTTTATTAAAAATTAAGAGAAGTATTATAGTTATTTTCAAGAGAAGGAATGTTGAACCATTTAAAAAAAGTTAAATTAAAAGTCTTCACAGTGTAACAAGAAGTAAGTGCTTAAAATAAACCTCCACTTTATTATGTCAATTCCAAACTGCGATTACAGATACAGTTTCGGAGCTCAATATATTAATATTTAAATCATTAGAAATAGTTTAAGCTGGAATTAACATTCTGCCTGAACCATGGCCATGTAATTTAGCCATGTGGATGAATTATATACGTGTGTTTCAGAAAACATATAAGAAATATGTTGTGTGTGAGTTAGTTCAGATTAAAAAATTAAATTTGCTCTTAAACATAGAGATTATTAAGAGTAAACATCCTTAATGATACAATTTTAATTGTAATGTAAATGAAACAACACTCAAAAGTTGTACAAAATTTTAATATTACAATCAAAAATCAACTTTAAAATGTAACTAACAATATCTGTATTCAAATCCTATTTTAATTTCCGAAACAAAAGAATGCAATAAACGAAACCAAAAAACAATTCAACACGATATAACGAAAGAGCAAATTCTCCATCTTGTAAATTGTAACTTCTTAGTTTTTCAAATACCACATATTTACTAGCTCATTGCTTTTATGTAAAGAGAAAAAAAACATCTTTTTCTCTCATTTTGAGTGCCCGTCACGTTCTCGTTTTATTTCTGTAGGGACAAATCCTCAAAGGAAATCAAACAAAAGACTTTATTAGTTAACAACTGCAAAGGTTTGTGTCAGTGCGTATCAACTACCTTCATAATCCTCCTAGGGTAAATTTCATAATTATTGTGGACATTTTTTTAATCAGCAACATATATATATATATATATATATATATATATATATATATATATATATAAATGTCCGATGTAAAACAAGTTTTGAATTTTACGTCTGATTTTGAAAATATTCAAAGTCTTTATCTTACTTTGAAAAAGTAGATAGACTGATATATTGATGTGGATATAGATAAATAGATGGATATAGATACATAAATAGATAGATGTAGATATGGATATAAATAGATCTATAGATAGATGTAGATATAGATATAAATAGATATATAGATAGATGTAGATATAGTTAGATATATTTATACATATATGTAAATATATTTTAGCAGTGACCAAATAGAAGAAAACTTTTTAAATTTTAAAACTTATATGTATTTCATCACAGATGCAGTTAAAGTACACAAAAGAAACAATAAGAAACGTCTGTCTGCATCGTGATACCAGACCAGAAGAGATTTTTTTTCCTTCAATGTTTTTAGAATGAGTTTGCCATAGCGATTTGTTGACACGCGTTTATTTAGGATAACCTGCTGTATTTAAAGTTTTATAGAGCAAGTGTAGGATTAATTAAATCTGTATTTCTGTATGCAGAAGTAAAAGGAAATCCAGCATCCTCACAAATAGTAAAATTTTATGAAAATATATAATTGTATATTGCACTATTTTTGATAAAATCTAAGTCATTACACTACAGGTGTTGAAGCAAAATTCATTATTATTTCCTTTTCATTAAGATAATTCATCTGTTCAAAATCGATCAATCCATTAGTGAAAATTTCGTAGAATATTTCAAAAATAGCTTTATGATAAAATTATTCATCTTTTCTACATCTAAATTTTTTTCTCTTTGAAATCAGAATTAACTGCATTTTTAGATCAGCTACTTTTTAATTTTGCTAAAATATTCTTCTTGTTGTCCTCATCTTTTAATTCACCTGAAGTTTAGATATATTCTTCAATTAATCTGTTTTCAAATACATGAAAGCTTTTTATTGCAAACGAATACATTCTATATCTTTAAAGAAGAAATAAGAATTTTGCTTCGTTTCAGAATGCTGTCTAAAGAGATTGATTCAGAAATTCATTCTTATAAAATATTATCATATTTATAGTTGATAAGAATCAGAAAGCATGATATGCCTTTATTCAGAATGTAAAAGTCTAGTTGATGCATTGATGCATAACAGTGCATTCAGCATAAATTTTTCTTTGGTGCCTTTGGAAAAGCAAACACAGCAAAAACTGTTGATCTTATAAGAAAAAAAATGTAAAAAAAGAAAATGAAATATTTTATTGTTAAAATATTTTTTTAATGGATATTTCAGAAAATAGTTTTCTAAAACAATATTTTTTTGCTTATGAATTTGATTTGATATCAAAAATTAAGAATTTAATTACATAAATTTATCTTTAATATATTTTATGATAATAAATTATTTAACTAATCCTTTCTTTTTTTGTCCTTCTTAAATAGTACTATCCTTTGGTACTCTACTGTCTCCCAAAAGTGTGTTCCTTCTATGAAAAATGTGTCTTTTCCTTGGAAAATCAAGCAAGGGAATTATTTATTGTAAAATTGTGTAGGCAAATTTAAGCAGGAACATTGAAAAATGCTAAAAAACTTTTTTTAGTACTAGTGAGAATTTCTTGATTAATTGTTTAAATGATTTTCATGGTCTTATTTGAGTCATATACATAACAATAAGATAATGATGCAGTGTTGTTAAATCGCAATTAATCGCAATTTATTGGATAGAAGTAGAATGTTTTATATATTAAGAGTATAATATAATCCATCAACACCATCTACAGTACCCGGAATTATTGAAATATAGCCATGCTCTCTGTCTATTATACAGGAAATCTCAATTTCTGTTTTGTCATTTTTCGATTAAAGCAATTTTTAATTAAATTCCGTTTAGGAAATTCTTTACTGCAATAGTCGGAATTTTCAATCAGAACACAAATAAAAACAAAAACAAATAATGAAATTAAATAAAAAAGAATAAATAAACTTAAGAGAATAAATATTCAGAACAGAATGCCCCGAATATGTGGCGGTGTCAAATAAAAAAAAACAATATCAAGGATCAATGGCCCCTAAAGCCTATGAAACAACACTTTTTATATCCCTTTTTTGTTAAAATAAATAGGTTTAAATACATCAAAATCAATAGTTGTATTTTCTTTACAACTTTGTCTTTTCTAATATTAAATTTCTATATTACAATTTTATCTATCTATATTACAATTTTATTCTTTTCTATTA
>JAPMOQ010048238.1:1233341-1252004 GCA_026543055.1 Argiope trifasciata
AGCCACCACCAGCTTGAACAGTGCCTTGCTGACAGTTTGGGTCCATGGCTTCGTGGGGTCTGCGCCACACTCGAACTCTACCATCAGCTCGTAGCAACTGAAATCGTGACTCATCTGACCACGCCACGGTTTTCCACTGGTCTAGGGACCAGTCGATATGCTCACGAGCCCAGGAGAGTCGCTGCAGGCGATGTCGTGCTGTCAGTAAAGAAACTCGAGTCGGTCTTCTGCTGTCATAGCCCAAGGAAGACAAATTTCGCCGCACAGTCCTATCGGACACGTCCCTCGTCCGTCTCACATTGATTCCGGCAGTTATTTGACGAAGTGTTGCGTGTCTATTAACATTGACCATTCTACACAGACGTCGGCGGTCTCGGTCGTTAAGTGCAGGTGGTCGCCCACTGCGCTGTCCATGATGGGATGTGATGCCTGAAATTTCATACTCTCGGCACACTCTTGATACTGTGGATCTCGGAATATTGAATTCACTAACGATATCCGCAATAGAATGATCCATGCGTCTAGCTCCAACTTACATTTCACGTTCAAAGTCTGTTAATTCTCGTCGTGCCGCCATAAATCACGAAAAACCTGTTCACATGAATAACTTGAACACAAATGAAATCTCTGGAAAAAGAACTAAGCACTTATACTTTTTCGCTGCGATACTACTGCCATCTGTATATTTGCATATTGCTATCCCATGACTTTTGTATACAAAACCTTTATATACAAAATAAAAAAGTGACCCTGTAAGACATTCATTTAGTACTCGTATATTAATAGAATCGAATACATCTTGAATCAAATTAGTTTTAAGTGGAATTAAACATAATAAATATTCTCTGGGAACGTGGGTTGCCAATGCCAAGTATTTAATAAACGTGAGAAAACAAATGACTTTGAAAAAATTTATTAAACTATATTTATTATTTAAAACCCTGTTAAACACAAGGATTTTTTTTAATGAAATGATTTAAAATTGAACTTTAAATTCGAATTTCTTTAATTTCGAAGAATTTTCCAGAGATTTTTCGATAATTGTCATTTAAATTCGAATTTATATTACTTGTATATAACTTGTAAATGCCTTTTCTGTTATATAATATTGTATTTTTATCTAATATTAAAATAATATCTTATTTTGTGCAGTAGAATTTATTTTGAATCAACAAAAAATTTACTTCTAATTACTAATTTTTTCATTACGTTTTTCACATTTTTAAAGAAGATTGCCTTTCAGATTTTAAATGTTTATGATTAAAGTTGTAATTTACTAAAATTGAATATCGTAAAAAGTGAGAAATTCCATTTATGAAAAAATAATATTATCGTCAAATAATTTTTTAAATAGTTAACATTTCTTAAATGCTAGAAAATATAGAATAGAAAACAAATCTGTTGCTTTTATTTATATTAATTAAAAGTGTCTTAGAAAAGTAATTTAGAATGTAATTCCCAATTTATTTTAAAGCATGTGTTAGAAAAATACTTCTAGAAACAGATGTAGTAACCTACTTCAACGTGCATTTTAACGCATTGCTTTTTTTTTTTTGGATTTAAATTACACCAGGGACTTTAATTTTCTCCTCGAGCTAAAAAGACCAGATTGTAACAAATGGTATAAATCTGTCTTTATCAATGAAACCTTAAGACCTTAAAGAAAATAAAGTAAAAACCTCATTTAAGAATGTCTGATCTCTTAATAATCTTGAAAGCAGATAGATGGCGGAATGCTAAGCGATACAACACCAGCAGGGAAAGAAAGCAGAGCAAAGATAAAAAAACTTACCCAGAAAATACGAAGTAAATCGTTCATAGGACTCGGAAGAAAATAAAGAGATAAATACATTTGTTTTTGTTCTTTACCTCAATTTCCTGTTCTTTATACAAACGGATTCAGAGTCAGTGAATGATTCCAGAAATCAAGAAAAATCATTTAATGTCTAAGTTGAACTTTTAAAGTCCATGTAAAAATTTCATTGAATATTTCAAATATTCATCATTTAATGTAAAATTGTTGTACATTTATATTTAGACAGAAATTAAATAGTATGTAAACAATTTCATTTGTTATTATTTCTCTAATGATGTATTTGTAACAATTCAATTGTATTTATTTCTCTAATAATATGTTTGTAATAAAGCATTTGTATTCCTTTCTCTATTGTTGCATTTGTAACAACGTATTTATAATTATTTCTCTAATGACGTATTTAAAAAAAAATGCATTTGCATTCATTTCTCTAATGTTAAAAAGGGTCATTTTTCCTAATATATTATAAGCATTAATGTTATATAGTTCTCAAATGATAATTGGTTTTAATTCATACTAAATATTTTTGAAGGAATTAATACCATTAAATTGGAAATTTATTTAAAATAATGCAGGGGTGACTTTTAGACCATGAAAATTAACTGCTATATAGAATCAATCTCCAATGTAATTTATAGTATAAATATGAAATTTGGTCTCTTTCCGTTTTATAGTTTTAGTTGCAATTTGTCTCTAAAATCAAATAATTGTTTTATGACAAATCAGTACATTATTATAAAATATATAATTTTTATTTCAGATTTTAACTTTTATAAACGTAGAAATTCATTAAAAAACAGAATACCTTTTGAACAAATGTATTAAAATTAAATGGAGCAAATATACTTCAAATTTTAAAAGAAATTTGATCTATTAAGTCATTACAAGTGTAGATTAAAAATAAAACCTTTTAATATTTATGTGTATAATTTTCAAAAACGACGAAAAGTTGTTGAAAATCGTTTCATTTATAAATTAATGTTAAATGTTCTTGTACAAATTTTACTGATTTTTTAAAAAAAATTGATGAATAAATATAAGATTATATTACAGTTATATTTAAAATGAAATTAAATGATGAGTAGTACTATTTGTAATAAATTGCGATAAGATATTTCATTTTTTTCTTTTCTTTTAAAGTGCAACATATTAAGTAACCTATTGTGAGCTTTGATGTAGTAAGTTATCAAATCGATGACAATTCATTTTTTCTGAAATATTATTGAAGAAGTTAATGTCATTAAATTTAAAATTTATTGAAATTAATTTAGGTACGACTTTTGAACCATAAAAGTTAACTATTATATCTAATTAATCTTCAAAGCTTCTTATAGTCTGGATACAAAATTTGGTTTCATTCCTCCTTCATTATTTTGATTCTTCGTTCAATTACCACCAAAATCAAAGAAATATTTTATGTCAAATCTATGTACTAAATATATAAATGCAATTTTAATTTTCTTATAAATTAAATATGAATTAAAGTGTAAGTAAACACTAAAATTTTTTAAAACTAATTTCACCTTTTAAAATCTAATTTTTTTACAATAGGTTCTTAACATATGTTTAAACTCATTTCAGTGAGAAAAAACTATATTACACTAATCATTAATTAATTAATTAATATTTAAATAGCTAATTAGTATATGTTTTTGAAAAAAATGGTATCTTAAATTTTAATTTCTGCAGGCACACAATTTTAGATGGAAATCATGCAAAATATTAGTCTTCATGCTGTCTGATTCAATCAAGTTATGAAAATAGATAGTTTTCTTAACAATTTTTTCCAACAACGCTAAATCAAAAACGCATGAATTTTCTGTCATTTGAGCTTTTAACTATCTATAAAAAATTATCTCTATAAATATAACTTTGATTGAAGCACAAAACATCCACAATTTCATACAGATTATTTTGATATGTAAATAATTGTCTTTGGTTAATTTTTTGTAGGTTTACGATTGTTTGAATGAAGCAACATATTGGGAAAATATCATTCTTCATAAAACGAGTTTTTAAAAAAACCGTAACTAGAGTGTTTAGTGAATATACCTCAAGAAAAATCCTTATAACCCAAGAAATATTCCGAATATTGACAACATCTTGGTATCGTTTGAAGGCTAAAAGTTTAGAAAACATTTAGAAGCAATAAAAAATATTTGTGATTTTGAACGACTTTCGAAGTTTTAAGTGTGTACGTACAGCTTAAAATAGTGTAGAATTCCTTTCAGCAAATTAAACAAAATGAATTTGAATAAATATATTTCAAAATCTAAAAGACATCTAATGAAATATGAAGTAAATGATACGCTAGATTTAAATAATCATTTAAATATAGATTTAAATAATCACTTAAGTATAGATTTATATATAGATTTAAATAGCATTTTAAATATTTATATTATAATTTTTCGTAATTTATGGATATCGGATGGAAACTTTACAATGGAACAACGGAAAATTGAAAATTTAAGAGAACAATATGAAAACGTTATTCAAGAAATTTAATAACCCTATATGTAATAGCAATGAGTGAGAAAATAAAACGATAATTAAAAATTCCTCAAGTTTAATCCTCCCTATTTTACTTAGATATTTGCTTCAATTCTGATTTCCAAGGAGATTTTTTTTTAGTTGGATAAGGGCAAATGATATTCCAAAAATTTTTTGGAAATTATTAAACATTCATTTCGATTCAGTCATTTGCTGAAAAGCAAGAAAAAAATGTTTTGTTAAATGTCTGAAACACGATATAAGAAATGTTTTATATCCTTTATTAAAAAGTAAGGAAATTTAAAAATCATTATTTGAGAATTGATTAACAAAAAGTTGAATAAAAATTTCAGGTAGGATGTTACTTTACATTACACATTCAAATCATAAATATGATACAAAACTAAATATTTTTTTGGTATTGTTGTAATAATTAAATTAATCATAAGTATTGAAATAATCTGTGAAATTCATTTTTTAAGAGATGGCTGTACGCCTCCATTATATCTTTGTTTCATGTTGAACTTTGCATTTGAAATATTATTATCTTGTTCATAATTTGAAAAAGATTGGTTACATAAAGAATATTTTTCAGTTATTTAGTTCTCATGTACATTCATTCAACCAACAGAGAATGCTAGAGATTCTGATTTCATTCACATTCTGTAGCGGAAACTAAGATACAGTTTCAAATCGAGAATAAATTTTTGTTTCTATCCACTCTTAATACTTTCTCCAAAAATTATACACTTCATCAAAATTCTTGAACTCTTATTTCACATCAAACGCTTCTTTTTTAAATTATTATATTGAGAAGTGTTTTTGTGATGTTATTTTGCATACTGAATATAGATTTTAACATTTCTTTTCCTTTGGATATATTTGATAAAGAATCCTAAAGATTTCACGTTTTGAAATACTCTACGGCGAAAAAAAGGTTTACAGTTCAATAATAATACTCAGATTTTTAAGAATAAATCTTATTTTGATTTTTTATAATAATTCTGTTGAAATACAAATAAAAAAAATGAAAATTTGGAAGAGATTATATTGTTGTGTATAATTTAAGCAATTAATCATGTAAAAATCCGTTTTTTATAAAACACCCAATCGTCCCAGACATTCAGATGTATATTAGTTATTTCATAAACATTTAGTTAAATTGATCAGATAAATCTTTTGAATTTGACTCTGTCAATAATTTCCCCAAATTGTTTGCTTAAAGAAGTAATATTTTAAAGTTCTGAGAAATATTTACACAAATCTCTTTAATGGAAGCAATCGAAAAACATCGCAGCATTATTAGAAGCATAAATATCCGGTTCCTCTATCATCTGAATTTTGTGATATTGTATGTATACATGTAAATATAAGTATTGTAAATTCCCTTTTTATTTATCATGTAAACATCACAAGCATTAACACAAATTCATCTTTTTCAGTTTTCTGCAATGGGAGAAAATTACATAATTAAATGTCTGGCAAAGGTTTTTCATAATTTTGCATATCTATTAAATTGGTATCATTAAAGGGATAGTTAAAAAATTAAAGGATATAAAATGAATTTAAACTTAAATAAAACAATTAATATTCCTTTTACGAAAGGAATTGTTATACGTGAACACATTTATAAAAATGTAAATCTCAGTTTTACATTTCTTCTATACATTTTGAAGATACATTTTTTAAATCTACCATTGTATTTTAATTTTCAAGAAGTATGCATTAAAAAGGATTTTAAATTATTAAAATAGTAGAATTGAAAATAGATCATTAATGGAAACTGTTTAGACAGAGAAATTTGCAAAACTACAAAGGATTGAAACGAATGATGTGGTTCCTAGTAAATGGTTTTCCAATCTATTTTAATCAGCAGAGAATATTAATTTGAACTGCAAAGTTTCCAGCAGTTCTTTACAGGTAAGTATTTGAAATCGAAGAGAATAATGCTTTTGTCTGAGACCTATTCAAACGGAAATCCCAAAACCAACCAATTTCTCAATTGTATTTCTACTGGATATTTTGATTAGTTTTCAATCAAATAAATTGATTTTATTTTCCGAAAATTAGACATGAAATTTAGAATGATGACATGCTTTATAATCTAAATACAAAATCTTGTAATTTGAATGAACTATGACTTTTATATTTAAAAATAATGATTTTATTTTTTTATTAATTTCATTATTTTATTTAAAAATAAATATGATAAAGTTAATGTGATCATAGTAATATTCATTAGATTTTAAGATACATATAATTTACATTGAGATTCAATAGTATCTAATAACTCACATTAGAATAAAAATAGAGTAGAATTGCATTTTTGGATACAACATAACTCTATATCAATTAAATGCAAGCAGTTGACGCAGACAATGATTAAAATCCTACCCTAAGTCATTTGAGTGTGTGTTTATAAAACAGAATGACATTCTTTTTTTCTTTTCATAAAAAATTTGATACTTTTCCTATTTTTGATTCCTCTAATCTTCATGAGGTGTAATCTTAATGCAACTAAATTAATTTTTATATAATGAACAACCTAATGTATTTTTAGAGAAAATGTTATTAGCTCCACCAGAAACAATGAGTATTTTGGTTTAAAATAAAATCAGTATACACTATTAATGTTTATAATTTTTTATACAATAAAAACCATATCCTTGTTCCAGTTGATTCTATCTGTGCACACATCTTGATGATTGTCTTTTTTTATTTTACTTTAATATTATTTTATTAAGATTGTATACTTGAAATTAGCATCGATTTATAAAATATAATAGTTTATAATAATGAATTGTAATTTCGACAGTGCCAAAACCATTTTCGGAATTGAGTATAATCTACCTTTATGATAATATGGGGAGGAATAATTCCAGCTAAGGTATATTTGCGGATATCAAATGATAAAGCTGGGTCAATCTTAGTACGGAAATTCTTGGAACAATATGTAATCTGTCGATTTGAGTTTCGGTGAAACACCGCTCTAAAATTTCTCTTGGGAGGGGAGCCTTTAGGATTACATTGTTACACCAACATTTGATTAGCGCCTTATTAATATCACAGTTTGATTTCAAGAATAATCAGATTTTCTTTTTTTAATTTCATACTAATACATCAATGTTTTATTTATATGTTAAAGGAGATGTTATATGACATGAATTACATGACAGTTAGCCTCTGTCATGTTGAAACTCCATGTGTTGTACAGCTGTGATGATTTTCTGCACTCTTTGGGCAAAATGTTGAACACATTATTTAAATCTGTATCTGTAAGAAGAAAAAAAAACTTACTATCCCTTAACTGTGGAGGTGGAAATTTAGGAACATATCTGGGGAGGTGTGATGTAGGAGACAGCATTTACTTTGCTCTCAAATTAAATTTTCTGTTAAAAATATTAAAATACAAATCTACCAATATATGCTGCAGATTTTTCTTGCCATATTGCCGCATTGAAACGAAACATTGTCAACTCTGCATAGTTGAATAGTTATGACGTTGGACGCATATTCAGCGGATCATGTGTTCGAATATCAGTAGACAAACATTGTTCTAGTATTTTTTTTTGATTTCGTGTTCCAGAAGATTCTAGACCTTTCTTTAAGTTACCAGATAAAATCTCTGGATTTTTCTTACTGTTTCCAGAAAGGTATTCTGGAACTAACCCTACTTGTATAAAAGCTGAAAATCTCTAAATCACAGTGTTCTTAGTTCAGAGTTGAGCTAATAAATTGATTTAACTCTACTTCCTGTGCCTTCTTGAGTTCTATCTACGTGACAGTATAAATTGGTTATGCAAATTTTTCAAAATATGTTATCAATCAAAAAATTAACTGAGTTGGAACATACATTTTTTTCTCAAATTACATCTTTACAATAATATTCTTAACGTTCCAAAAGATAATATTCATATAAAATACATTGTTTACTATTTTATAAAAATATTTATTTTTTTCAGTGTGGGTATATAGGGAAAAATAGAAGGAAAAATTGAAAAATAATATTTGAAAAAAATTTGGCAATGGGAAAAATTTAGCCTTTTTTATTATCGGTTTTTGGGGGTATTTTAATTTCACAATTTAAGTGTATGTATGAAAATCAGCCAATAAATTCTAAGGATATTTCACTTGGTATATAATATATTAAAAAAATTTCGAAATACATCATTAGGAGAAATATTAATTATATTTGAGTAATCTCATCAGAACCATCCAAATAAGAAATTTCATCGAAAAAAACGTTATGTACAACTAACCTTATCACTAAAATAGCTTTTTGCTTCATTTCAAAGTCTCGGGAGCTCTGTTTTATAACAAGTGTCAATTGATTGGATGAGGTTTCGAGCACCAAGTCTTAGAGCAGGTGTATTGAAGGTCACGAAACAGGAAGCTGCAGGGTCAATTCATTCAACTGAGCTGAAAATAGAATAGGGGTGTCCAAAAATTCATCTTTAACAGTCTGAGAGTCCGGACCTTCCTAGTTAACAGTGAATATAATATATCTAGGCATTATCTTAAAAAGTATTTAAAATTTATAAAATATATCTTTAATGATTGACTAATTAAAGCTAATTACTGTTAAACTAATTCATTATAATATAACTCTGTTGAAATTGCAGTTTACTGCTAAGAAATATTTTTTATTTACTGTAGAATCACTGAATAGTATGAAAAAATTAATTCCACATTTCATAGCAGGCTTTTGTAATAAAAAAAAAACAATTCGTTTATATTTTATTTATAAATGCTGCTTATGTGAGTTTACCTCGATTCGTATTTCTTTATTTTTGTCAAATCAACTTAAATTCTTCAAACAACTAATCAACGAAAATAAAACCTTAGCCATAATTTTCTTCTGCCTTTCTTTCTTCAATAGTTTTTCATTTAATACCTTAAGTTCGTGCTTTAGTCGTTAGAGACTCTCGGCCGAATGGATTTCGGAGATATGACAATTCTTTGAAAATCTTCAATGGACATCTAATGCATTTTTATAGTAATCATTAGATAAACGATGTCTTTTTTTTAATCGACCTTTTAAGAACAAGAACTGTCATACCGGCTTTTAAAGGATGGGAATAAAATATTTTTGTCATGTTTGGAAGGAAAACTCGGATGTTCCAATTTATCGTTCAAACTAATAACTCGGAATTTTCAAATTTCAAGATTATTCTGAAATAGAATGAACATCCTTAAAAGCCAAATTTAAGACACATTTTTGATTAAAAGCAAAATCTCCAAATTCCACACATAATAGAAAGATTATCAACTTAAAAAAAATCAGTTAAGTATATTTCGAAGTTAAAAATGGCATCCGTTGTGAAAGTACCTTACATAACTTGAAAGTACAAGGGTATAAAGCTACATCAAACGGACAAAAATAAGAAATGGCACTCTGGGTATTAATGAAGACTTTATTCAAGGTATCCACCATAGGTCTGAGCCCAACATTTACATTGATTGACGAGTAGATGAATTCTCAAAATTTCTAAGGCTGTGAAGAAACCCATTCCTTCGCAACGTTCTTCAATTCGCTGTCCGAGTTGAATCACTTTCTTTCAGATGCTTTTTCAGGGAGCAAAACACATGGGAATCGTAGAGTGACATGTCCAGGATGTAGGGCGGAAGGTCAAGCCACCCTTATTTGAACCTGGTCAGTTCCGCATTCTTGGCCCTGAAGGCTTGTGGACACATGTAGAGAGCAGATCCAAGCCATCTTTGAGTATTCCCTGTCTCTTGTTGTTCATGGGCATGCGTAATCTTCAAAGTTTCTCACAATAAACATCGTAGATAATGGCTCTTCTGTGCTCGAAGAATTCAACAAGTAGGGAACCTAGTCTGGTGATCTCATGGGCGCTATGAAAGACTGGGTCTTGTCACGGCCACATGGATTCTGGGAATAAGGGATCCTTCCGATCGTTAATCAGTGTGATTGTTGTGCTCAGGCCTATTATGCATACTTTGAATAGTCTTTGGATAGTAATACTTTGAAGTCTTCATTTATACCAAACGTGCCATTTCGTATTTTTTCATTTGAACATGAATTTTACAATTAATTGAATATGTGAGCATATATACTTTTAACTTCAAATATTTCAACAGTTTTATATTTGCGGAAATAAAATACTTGTTTAAAATGCATCAAAAAATTATAACAGAAAGGTATCTGTATTTTAAAAATGTATTACTGTTTTGGATCAATGGAACCTTTTGATTGCGTAGATTCTACTCTTTTCTGTGAAATAAATTGATGCACGATTGTATAATATGATCCTTTAAGCTTGTCATTTGGCAGCGACCTGTCATAGGGGTAGGGCCTATTCCCCATTTTGTAGGCTTTCTGTATCTGGCAGGGCAGATCTATCTGTGAGGTGTTCCTCTCCCCGTAAAAAGGTATTGTGCAAGTGAATTAGGTGCATGAAAAAATAACTAAGGCCTACTCTTAATTGGCACAACTGAAAAAGCAAGGGATATTCACTTAAATCGACAAATAACTGTCATCGGGTTTCTAATGTGCTATAAGTCACAACACTACAACAAGTTTGGCATTTCGTTTTCCAATTGTAGTGCATAAATTTATTCAAAAATAAAATAACAAAAATTCTCTAAAATATTATGCAAAAATTATGTTACATATTAGGTGTTATATAAAAAATTAAAATGCTGAATATAATCCTATAATTACCTCATTTATTTCATAAGTGATTTCAATTTTGTAAGATAGTCATTGTGAAATAGAATGCTCTATAAATGCCTTTTCAGGTCAAAATTCAAATTCTAAACGAAGTAGGAAACTTGTGTTTTCAATCCAAAAGAAAAAGCGAAGCTAGTGTAATGTTTTTAAACCTGTATAAGTTGCATATATGGCACATATTTAAATTCAAAAATAACCAGCTGAAATGACACTTTCAATTAAAACTTAAATTATTTTAATTGCATATTTTTACACTCGGCAGTAACAGCGAATCACTTTGTTATCATAGGTTACCAATTAAACAATATATTTTCAGTTAGAAAAGAAATAATTGCCTTACATTATTGTCTTCTTTCAACATTAACGTCAAAACTGTCCTTCTGAAGAAATTCTTAATCATTATTAATGAGTGTTTGTCTGGCTTGGCGAACTCTAGTGTAATACGAATTAAGCGAAAGTACTAGGTCTGACCTAATTTTGTCTTGTCTGCGATAGAATGTGTGATTGATTATACGGTTCATAGAGTTCCTGTCTCAGTAAGTGTAGGATGCTTTCTTTTAATTACCTGTCCTTGTTTGATACATGGGAAAAGAATATGTTTCTTTTTATTCAGCAAAATACCCAATGGGGTGCATCAAAGACAAAAATCAAAAAACGACATTGTACATTAATAAGAAGGATCAAATTCCTCATTTATAATATTTCTTTTTGTAAATGTTCAATGTAATTTTTGATTCCTAAATTATTTACTAAGTTAATTACTGCATGAATATGAATTTCTTTCAATGGCTAGTAATTTGATATGCATTTAAATTCTATTTTTTTAAATATTGTGCTCATTACCAGCATAATACTATTTCGGCACACATCTAATCCTCATCAGAATAGACATAATGCATAATATTACGATGATAAATATATTTTTAAGATAAATCATATGTAAAATACTTATGTCGTGTACGCGTTACTGTGCAAAGGAGGTGCAGTGGCTTCTGAGGGTAAAGATTCCTGAGTACTAGAGGATAGTAGTCTGACCTCTAGTCATATGAAGATGGCACTCACATCCGCTTGCACAATTTCTTTTTACAGGATGGAGCACATTGGAACACCTCACAAATCAAACACAGATGAAGAAAAAACACGCCCGAATTGGATCTCGAAACCGGAATGCCCATATATTGGGAAAGATACGTTGGCCTATGCCAGGACGCCAGCATGTAAAATGATAAAAAATATAAATATAAACTAAATCTGGAACATCGAGATTACGTTTCTGTTATCTTCATTGCATAAAGTTTTTTAAAAAAGAACTTATATTACTTAAATAAATACCATTTGTCTTTCTCGTTACCGATTTCATCTTCTATATTAGTGAAGATTAATTTCGTGCATTACTGCATTGATAATTCTATAGAACACAGAAGAAGAATCATGCTCGAATCCATCAAGAACAGAAGACCCAGGCTACAAAGGGCTACATCCACAAGTCTCCAGGGTCACATAAGCAGAACTGGACAAGTACAAGAGAAAGCAACTTGACCATCCTTCCTGCAGCCAGGACAGATCATCATGCGATTTTTTAGTTTTTGGTCCACTGAAAATACACATGAAAGAAAAGCGCTGCAACTCAGACTGCAAACTCAAGAGCCCTTCACAGATAATCCAGGTCAGTCCCGGCCAGAATTCAAGTTTAATCACGGCCATAGGAATTCTGAGAACAAGGAATCCATTGGCTCGTCAGTCATTGGTACCAATGTGCTCAGACCTGTTTTGTGTACTTTGAATAAAAACTTCATTTATATCCATGATATCGTTTCGCACTTTTTCATATGAACACTTCTTGAATAATTGACACACGCACAGGCTCTTTTTAACCCCATCATATATATTTTTTTTTCAGAAATTAGGAATTTCTAAAAGTTTATATTTGTTACTTCCTATACATTCATGGGAGAGCTAGAAGAAAATCAGAACAAGATAAATCAATGGTACAATGTATCTAATTTTTTTACAGAATTGTTCGTGTGAAATTGGTTTATGCGTGTGCTAGAATTTCAGATTCTTTTAGTGTTACTTTCAGTTAGCAACACAGTTTGAGAGATATTTTCGTAAGTTTTTCTGCTTACAGACAAAATGATGATATCTCACATTCGTCATATATTTTTGAAGTCACATGAAATTTTTGAAAGTCATCATGATAAAAACCGGAAGAAAACGCAGATTCTGAATACTCCAGAAAAACTTTTCGAATGTAACAAATCAGTAAAAGGTGTAACAAATCGGTAATTAAAATATATTCTTTTCTAAAAATTATAAATTGCTTTGAAATTTGTAATATCCATTCATTTTAGGCTGAATGAAAAACAATAAAGATATATTATTTTTGAATTTGTCAATAAAAATGAAAGACAAATTATAAGAATTTTCAGAATAGTATGTTAAAATTTAATTTATAAAACTTCAAAGGTAAAAAAATGGTATTCAAATGTATAAAGGTATTCAAAGGTAAAGTACATGTAAAATTTAGATTTACTTATTTTTCCAATAATTTTATGCAGGAATAACTTATAGTAGAAAAACAATAAGTTTCAAATTCATGAAATGAGAAAAATGGCAATGGATAATGATAAGGTAGGGGAAAAATGGGCTAATTTCAGTTTTGTTAATAAGAAAATATTTCATTTTCAATCATGTATTTATTTATTTATCCGTAACATTTATATATCCTGAGCATATTTTATTTTTATACAAATAGCCAATAAAAAAAAAGAATAAGTGCCTGATATATTGGAGTCAAAATGACCAAGCGCATTTACGTGACAGTAAAATTTATAATTCAGAAATAAAGAAAAGTAAGATATAATAAAGAATTTATACTAAGGATAAATTATCTTGAAATTTATGATAACAATTCATTTTATACTAAATGAGAAACAATAAAAGAGGGTTTTGAGTTTTATATGGATAGATTTTAGCCATATTTTATTTTTATACAAATATTCAATACGAAAATGAGTAAATGCTGAATAATTTAGGGTCAAATTGACCTTACACGTGCGCTGAAATATCAAATTTATGTTTCAGAAATAAAAGAAATGAAATTCCTTGAGCAACACAATATTCTATGCTAAAATATTCTGTTATTTGAAAGCAGAATCTTAAATTATTCTGTTGGAACAACAATAAAACTTATGAACCTTTTTTATTTAATTTTTTTACATCAACGATATTCCTTATGCAAAAACACTTGTATTCTTCCTTAAATATTTGGTCTTTACAAAACATTTTCTACTTTTGAGTAAAGAAAATACCTTCCTTCAGGTATATTAAAGCCTTTTGTTTATCTAAAACCTCGGAATAAAGAGAAAAGCTTATCTCGGTTGAAAGCGTTTAGATGCAAAATAAACAAAAAACAATCGGAGGGATTTTTTAAAGAAAGCATTGCTTAGTAAGCGTAATGTTTTTTATTTAAATACATGAAGATCCCTCTGGAATTTCGAAGTATTTTCAATCAAAAATAAGTATTCGTAATTGAATATTGATAAGATGTTATTCCAGTGTTCAAGCAATTGATATTTCACCAAAATTTGAAATGATGTAAAAAACTAACTATGAAATTAGATTGTTAGAAATCTCTTAACTATTAAATTCTTTTAAATATTTTATGCCATTTTTCAAAAGATGGATTATTAAACCCTCAGTAAGAGAACTTTCTGTAATGTTTGCAATTTTTTTTTTATCTTCTTGAAAAACATCATGTTGTTAAGCTTAAAATTTTAATGGAAGCTAAAACTTTAACTGGAATTTGTTTTTGTTTCCATAAATTTGACAAAACATGTTATTTAAATCCAGAAAATATTAAAATTCAAATTTAAATAATATTTTTAATAATAAATAATATAAATTAACGATAGAAATTTAAAAAAATTAAAACTTAATTAAATAAGATATATATATTTAAAAAATATTTTATGTAATTTCCAGGTTCCAAAAAATTTAAAAACTTCAGTTGGAAAGATTAATTTTTTTTCCTTTCTTAAAGTTAATTGAAAGATGAGACTAATAGAAATTCACGAAATATATATCACTTTGTAAGCAGATACCTAACTATTGATTGATAAATCTTAAATAATTTAAGATACATAATTATGAAGAATGATCATAAAATTTAAAACTCACTTTAAAGTCAAGAAATCATAATTAATTTATTCATTTTTACTTCTATTACTATGATATTTAAACATGAGATTTGCAATTAAGCGTGTGGGCTAGTGCGTTAATTGGATTTCATAATGAACGGAACTTCCTGTCGTGATTTGTCTCAATGAATTAATTGACTTCAAGCGATATATAATCGATATCATTGATTAAATAACCCCGATTTATTAATCATTCAAATAGTTTAGTTTGAGGTTAAAGGGTTATAACCTGAATATTTCTTTCCAATTAGTTCTGGATTAGAGAATAAACATAATCAACAACTTCTCAGAAAACAGACTCGGTTAACTGTTCAAAAGCGCCACTGGGCTCTCTGTCTATATTTAACTCTTTGGACTCTCTGTCTATATTTAACTCTTTGGACTCTCTGTCTATATTTAACTCTTTGGACTCTCTGTCTATATTTAACTCTTTGGACTCTCTGTCTATATTTAACTCTTTTACTACTATTTTGGCCCAGCCAGGCATCCATATTATGTTATGCTGGCCACTTTTTGTTACAAATAGCGGATGCAAGATGTAAAAAGAGAATATGTATGGTGATAACTTATTTTACATCCTGCATTCATCGTTTGAAATAGAAACCGGCCTGTAAGGGTAGAATTTGCACGAAGGAGTGGTTAAACTTTAATGGGGTGACACAAACGGCTTAACAACTAGAAAATTATGGGAAAAATAATGTGTGAAAAAATATCTAAGGAATTAGTTTATGGCACAAAATTTTTATAAAACATATAGTTTTTTTTAATTTAGACATTACCCCATCTTTCCTCACAGTCTTTATCTCTTATAATCTCTAAATAAAATTTGGTAGAATGCTTAGCATTTTACTTTGCTTTTTTTTCCAATACCATTACATTTGTTTATAGATAAGGGCTTATGAAATATACTATCAGCTAAAGATATGATTTTAGAAAGTTTTTCGAGATATTTTATAATAACTCTCCTCTACCAGAATACCAGTAAAGAGCAAAATATTTAAAAAAGATATAAAAGAATAATGAAATAAAAAATATTGATTAACTTTAAATATTAAATATCAATAAAGCACTAATGTCTGAAACGAAGGAAGGTATCATTTGTTTAGTTTTTATGGGGAGTATTTTAAAATTACTACCGTTTAAGTCTAATCTTAGAGTAATCATACTTTAACTGGGGCGTCTCTTTAAGGCTTTTAACATGCATAATTAAGAAAATTGCCACTTTAACGTCATGTGTGTTGCGTTTAACTGGCCCTCATTTATTTAACAAGACAATTAACTTTAATGTGACTGTCAATGTAACACAGATATTTTCTTTAAACATGGAGAGGGACCTGATTTTAATAAAACATTACAGGGAGATAAAAAGAGTAATGGAAAAAGAAAATGAAAAAGGATGTGAAAGGGAATGAAAGAAAATAATTGAATGAAAGAGCGAATATTAATGCATAATTAAAGAAGAAAGAATTGAATATATAAAAAATGCTAGAGTCAATTAGAGATTAATTAATTCAAATTGGACTGAATGCCCAATTTTAACGTGATA
The DNA here is from genome assembly GCA_026543055.1 of Argiope trifasciata. Taxonomy (NCBI): domain Eukaryota; kingdom Metazoa; phylum Arthropoda; class Arachnida; order Araneae; family Araneidae; genus Argiope; species Argiope trifasciata. Next base: position 1,250,090 of record JAPMOQ010048238.1, read on the forward strand.
ATGGTAGTAAATAAATTGAAATATTTTCAAAATATAATTTAGTTTTTTAAAAATCTCTTCTATTGAAAATTTATGAATATACATGTTTAAGGTTTAAAATAACCCTGCTTATTTACGTTTCCTGAAGATAGTTAAAAAGAAGAAAAAAATATTGTTTTTTGCTATCGGATATATCATTAATTGTTATTGATATCGGATATATCATTGATTGTTATCGCTATTGGTTATATCACTGTCGGATGTATTATTGGTTGTTATCTTTATTGGATATATTATTGTTTGTTATCATTATTGGATATATAATTGATTGTTATCGCTATTGATTATATCGCTATCGGATATATTATTGCTTGTTACCGCTGTTGGCTACATTACTATAGGATGACATGTGTGATGTACATGTACGAAAAACTATCAAATAATGATAAATAAAAAAAACTGACCTAAAAATGATATATTTAAAAGTATAAGCATAAACGAAAAATATATAACATAAATACAATTTATTAACAAAAGCACATAATTAACGTAAAAACAATTTATTTACATTTTATAATCAAAATAAAACAGAGCAAATTAAGTCCGTATTTCCTTAAAATCAGGTCAAATCCATTTTATTTATTGATCAAGATTGAAAAAGCTACTACACTATTATACACATAATTTTTAAACATTTAATTTAAATGCAAACACAATTGTCAACAATCACTCTCGAACTTTCATCCCCAGTTGGCGTACTGCACATATCTAACTTTCCAATTGGGGTAACGCAATGCAGATTAGAAATTTCTTATACCCTTTATTCTGTTTTCTTTTTATTTAAAAGTACTTCAAGATGAATCCGTAAGATAGACTAATTAACAACATATGATTTTAAATACATAAAAATATTAAAAAATGAACAGAATTGTTTGAAATAGTCGGACAAAATTCTGCTAACCCTAACCGGATTACTGATGGGGCAAAATAAATAAAAACCGAAACCTTACTCATATTTAAGGGATTTGATCTTAGCTTTTTGGCTCGAAAGTTAGTTTTTAATTAATAAAAATTAATTAACCGGAATAAAAAAGTAGCCTATTTCCTATTCCTGACTTTACTCTATCTTTGTGCTAAATTTAATCCAATTTCGTACAGCCGTTCTGGCATGTTTGAGTAACAAACATCCAAACTTTCACATTTACAATATCAGTATAGATTCTAATCGCTATTGAATATATTAGTAGCAATAGGAATTGATTTTTATCTCTATATCTTAATATCAATATATCAGTTTTTTTATATCGCTATAAAAACTAATATATTAAAAAATTAGTATTCGTATAAAATTTATTTTGGGGAAAAACAAAACTGAAATTTCAAAAATAAATTGTAATTGACCATGTTTAGAATATGTATGTATATTCTTGAAATAGTATCATAAATTTAATAATTGTTTGTTTATAAAATACATGGATTTTTATAAATAATCGAATTGTAACTATTGTGTATATAGCTGGTAATGATGATTTCTATTGCAATTTTGTGATTTGGATTTAAATATATAAAATAGCTTTTTGAGGGCAAAGGAAACTATCTACATGACTATTGTTTAAATACAAACTTCAAACATATTTCTATTAAATTTTTGAGTGTTTTTGTTATTGAAATTCTGTTCACAGACTATGCATGCATACACCACAAAAATGATTTATTATGCATTTAACCAGTTAAAAAATTTTATTTTTAAAGGTCAGATAAAAATTATCAATAAAACTAAAACAAATACTTATGAAAAACATTACAGAATATATATATATATCGCCATCCTGGTGGTGACACGAATAGGCGGGAAATCTGGCTTCCCCCTTCATTGCCTGAATGTAATTCCTTCGGAAAGGATTGTACCGTGGCCAGTAATGGCTCTTACGACTCA
>JAPMOQ010048238.1:1252404-1273320 GCA_026543055.1 Argiope trifasciata
ATCTTTATGAATAATCAAAATAATATTTTTAGGGAAGAGTTTAAAAAAATCAACACCGTATCAGATATATTTTGTTGAAATCGTATATTTTAGCAAATTTATAATTAGACATAATTCGGTTGTTGATATCCGTTAAAAAATTAGCATTCAGAGAATTGATGAAAAAATGTGAAAGATGAAAAGAATAATCTATACTTTAAAATCCAATCACCAATGGTAATTACAAGGCATTCGTTTAGTAATTTTGAACATTCATAAAATGTAGCAATAAATTTAGAATTAAAAAATTTCGCATAAAACTTAATTTATAGTAAAAATGATTTTAAAAATATTCATGGGGTCCAAACCAAAATAAAGTGTTCTTTTATAATGAAAATAATATCGTTAAGGATATATGGTGATCCCAAAATTATTCATTGTTAATAAGTAATTAAGGCAAAACATGGTACTTTAAAAGGCATATCATTATTTCGTTCCATCATAAAGAAAATTTAAAATAATAAAACTCATTTATTCCATCAAATTTCAACAGAAATACCCTTGGTATCTTTAAGAATTGTAAAATTTATTCCAATTCTTGCCACATATTATCCAACATTCTGATTGTTACATCAGACACAACATCTGCAATTTCCAGTACGGATATATATCAGTAACTTGAATTGAGGTTTCAAACACACTGCCCTTTATATTACTAAAGAAAAAAGTCTATCTAAGTCATATCGTAGACATAATAGGCGTAGACATGAAGAGTAATAAGCGTATACATGAATGACCCTATTTTCGTAATGACTTCATGTGATGCTATTTTGGTTACAATAAAATGTAAAATCACACTATATGACGTACTAATATGGTCATATGTGTGTCATATGCTGCACTATTTCCATTAAAATTGTCATAAAAAGGAATATGTAGTGTTATAAAAATACTGTTAAGAATTCAAAAGATTACAATAACATTTACATTTTCATAAAAACTAATTACGTAAAAGCAAAGTAAAGTAATCATATGAGTAATTAAGAAGTAATTTGTTTAAAATATAATAAGAAATAAAATAAAAATATTAATTGAAATAAATTACGAAGAAGTGGTGAAGCATTACAAGTGAAATATCGACATCGTATTCAAACTAAGTGTTGTTTTGAACCTGGTGAGTTTAACTTGAGACTGCCGTGAAATACAGAAGTTAAAGACGTAATTATTCCAGCCAGACTACTTAATTTTGCTTAAGTTACTTCGCAATATATCTTTTAAACGAGGAAAATTTTCGATTTCTTTCTCTTGCCTGGTGGTTAGAAATCCCGTAAAGATTAACTATCGACCAAATTGGGGATACAATTCATCAAATATACTGTTACAGATATTTGATGCATATGAAAAATTTATTTATTACGAAATTTCTTACTTTCAAACGTGCTTTTATTGAAGAAAGTAGTAGAATAGTTAGTATATGTTAAATATGTAAGTATAGCTTATAGCTATATACTGCCCGTATTTACAGCAAGAAAGTAATAAAAAATATATTTATTATACGATGAATAAGTGCATATGACGGAATTTCCATATTTATAGACTGAGATTTTTGTTGTTGATATAAGCTTTATTAAAAAGACCTTCTACTGTTTTCTCATCTTTCAAATGTACTTTAGCTGAAGATTATAAGCACAAAGCTTTAAAAATACCATTTCATTACTGGATACATGCAAATTGTTTTTTAAGTTATAATGTTTGAATCTTTTATAATTATTTATAGATTTTCTTGGATGAAATAAAGAAGAATAGGTGATTCAAACTAATCCAAGCTATAAATAAAACTATTTTTATGATTCAACTTGATAGTAATTTTTGCAGAAATGTTGTTTCTGAAAATAGGGGAATTTAAAGTGCACTTTGTATGTTGATAGTTTGTTTAGAAAACCATGTTATGCAAGAAAAGATACACCTTAATGTACGATTTCAATTTTTAGTTGTATGAGCATTCTTATTAAAATCTTTGTATTTTCTTGTCAAGCAGATTTAGTCACAAGAAAGTAATTTAGTGTGTTCTCCTGTTAATGCGAACAAGATCAATACAATTTTTTTTTAAATTTCGAAACTAACTTGCTCTATTCTTATTAACATTAACAATAACACAAGATTTTAAGAATAATTGATAGAATTCAATTATAACAAAAGGCAATATAAAATAGGTGTTCAAACGAAAGGTTACGAAACGGCACTGGTGAAAACTGTATTCAAAGTTTACACCAAAGACCTGAGCACAACGATTCCATTGATGAACGAGCTCCCAGAATTCCTGTGGCCTAGATGAAACAGAATCTTCCCCAGCATCCTTGAATTCACCCTTCGAGTTGAAGCGTTTCCCTTTCAAATATTTTTTCAAGGGATAAAATATATACAAATCACAGGACGGCCTGTCCGGGTTGTAGGATGCATTGTCTAGCAATTCCATCTTGAGCCTGGCCAATTCAGAGAGTGCGATCCTGGAGACGTGTGGAAGCGCATTATAATGGAACAGAACCATACTCTTCGTGAGTAGTTCCAGTCTTTTGTTCATGGTGGACTCTCTTGTTCTTGAGTCACTTTTCTTAAGAGTCTCTGCTCTATCTTGAACTTGCTGCGATCCACGCCGAAGAACCCAATTGCATCCCTAGATGTTTCTCTACGTTCTCCCATAGGGGCATAAGAAAATATATTAACGGTTGCGTTGTTACAATGTTTCGTATCTTTTCATTTGAACACCCGCAAGAATTTAAAATATCTAAATATCAAGATACATCACATTACTTACTTCTTATGCATGACGAACTTTTTTTTATTAAAAAAAGCTACCAAAAACTGATCCTTTATTTTTCATGTACGAATTTTACAAAATTCATTAGTGAAAAAACTCATTTTTGAACACTATATTTTTTCCATATTGTTTCTCCATGACATCATTTTAGTAAATAGTATCTTTTCATCACCGTATGAAATACAGCAAACTTTACTCCAAGAGCATGGGAAACTTTGCTATAACATGAGACTCTTTATTTTTTTACTTCAGTGCATCAGACATTTAATATTTTTTTCTGGGTCGCCAAAAAGCACAGATTGTAGCAAATGAGATTAATCTGTCTTTATCAGTAAAAACCTTAAACCAAAAGAGAAAGTGGAAAAGAAAATGGTGCCATTTGGAAAGGTCTGATCCGCTAATAACTTCGAAAGCAGATAGAAGGTTGACTTCACAGGAAATAACATGGAAAAGAAAAAGGAAGGAAATAAAACAGGTCTTTCGAGGCTCTGTAGAAAGCCTCAGAAGCTGTAGAAATAAATGATACAAATTTGTCAATCGTTTTACTTTATATTTCCTGACCTTTTTGTGAACAGATTGAGTCTCAATCATTGTTTCTTGATTGAAAAATAAATTAAAAACAAAATGTAAAATAGCTGTTTAATTTCATGAATTTTGGAAATTTACAGATTTTATTCCTATTTTATTAAATACTTTCACTTAGCAATTTGGATTGTTGAATGTTTTTTCTTGTTTAAAGTATTAGTTAAAAGATAAATTTAATCTGAATTTTTCCTGAACGGGCTGAATTTGCATATTTATAGTTGCATAATTGCGCATTTAATATGAATGTAGTTATTTGAATGTAAGATTTCAGTGTTGCATATTATAATTTTTATTGTAATGCTAATTCTGACCAATATAACTGTTATATTATGTTTTTATCATTAAAGGAAACTTCCTTAAAATATTGAGAAATGACAGCATCTATTTTCGAACCAATATTTACAATATTGTAAGATGAAAGAAATTGGCGATTCATTTAATTCTAATACTTCCTCTGTCCTGGTTTAGCTATCTGATCTGGATATATTTTATTTTTGTCAGAATCAGATGAAGGAAAAAGCTTAAATTTCCAAAAAATCAGGGAATTCGTTATTAATTAACCAGTTAACTGTTTAAAACGAATACACTCATCAAGTAGAAAATACAAAGTTTTACGTTATGATGATCATTTTTTGATGAAATTTATATTCTTTTATAAAAATTTATATTATATGAACCTATACCACTATATTTGTATAGTTATTTTATACAAATATGATACGCATAAATTTTATATTTTATAAAACTATACCACTATAGTTATGTAATTATTTTACACAATTTTGATGTACATAAAGATTTATATAATATAAATTTTACCACTAAATTTATGTGATTGTTTTATATAAGTTTGACGCATCACATTAATTTTAATATATAAATCTTTACCGCTATATTTATATAACTTTTTTATTCAATTTTGATTCACATAAAATTAACATTATATAAATCGATACCTCTGTATTCAGATATCATTTTATATATTTTTAATGCGCATTTTCCGCAGATGTTGAAATAATTAATTGGTTAATACTGAAAAGTATAAAAAAATGTTTAAATATTTGTTTATGCCTTTGCGGTCCACTGAGAAATGTTGTTTTGTGTTTGTTGTGTTTAATTTTATTTAAAAACTTAATGTATAAAATGTTGTTCATGTTTTCTTTGACAGACATTGCTTCCAACATTAAACTGCACTGAATATCAGAACCTTGCTCATATAGGGCAGAGATAGCCTAGATGATAGGGCGTTGTACTCGCACTCCTTAGGTTTTTAGTTCGAACCCCGCCGGCAGAAGTATCTTCGCGTATGCGGTGACTGGCTTGCGTGTAAATCTATCGTGACCCCAAAATCATCCATGTCGAGAATAATACTACTGGTGTTACTTACTCAGAGGTTATAGTTCCCTGATCCAGGTGTAAATTACTATGTGGGAATGAGTAAATAAAATATATGATTGAATTCCGCCCCATAAAAAGGGTCATGCTGCGTGAGTAATTAAGATTTACTCTTGGTCCTAAAAGGCGATACTGAAAAACAAGGGGTGCTCATATCGGATTAAATCGCAATGCCTCATTAATCAGCAAGCTTGTCAATGACAAGTGTCATTTGAAACAACAGCCACCTTGCTTTTTACTGCTCTTACACTTGTTATCTATATTATGTACATGACCAATCCAAATAGAATCTGGTGTTACGCCCTCATATTGCCATTACAAACTTCAACTTCATTTTACACAACACGGAAACTATGGAAATAATAAAACTAATCTTTATTCCTTTAAATCAAAATTATAAAAATCTTACTATGATATTGCTCAGGTGAAACTACCTCAACAAAGTATGATTTTATTGAAAAAATTTAATAGTAATAAACTTTTTAAACAGATGAAAAAAATGAATTAATTTTAGAAAAGCTGAATAATGCTTGGCATTGAAATGCATCTTTGAATAAAAATATTATTAAACAATGATTATTAAAGTAATACATTTTTGCTTATGAAAATGCTATAATATTGTATCCTATTAAACATGATACTCTTATTTAAAGAATCGGTAAAAAATTATTTAAAAGAATAGTTTAGCAGAAATTCTGTATTAACAATAGCATAAAAATATCTTTTATACAATATACCTTTTTTATTCGTAAATAATGCTATCTCCCTAATCTTTTACTATATGAAAAATTCTATTATACATAAATGGTAACAGCAGAAAATAATAAACACATCAATAGCGCTATTCATAGTTCAGTAATAAAACATTATAGTTCAATAATAAAACAACTTCATTGTTATATTTTTCAAATATGTCAATAGCAAATTTTTTGCAACAGACATTTCATTCATACAGAAAGCATTTCACAAAGAATATATTCCCAAATATGGATTAAAAGGCAAATTTCTATTTCTTTTTTATCGAAACATTTGTACTATATCCAAAAATTGCATTATAATAGAAATCTGACAATCTATTGTAATATGAGAGCTATTTTGAAAGACAGAAAACAAAAGCATTCAAAATAGAATGAAAATAAATCCTCGAGTTATTTTTTAAAAAGTAATGAATATATATAGAGTATACCTAAGCAGTATATTTTAAAAGCATATCACGAAACTTTCAAAACAATACAATTTATTATACTGTCATTGATTATCATTAAAATCAGCTCTTTACAAAGAAGTTGTCTATATCCTTGGCCGCATTTTTATTGCTAGGATGCTCATAAAAATATTGAGTATTGATAGCAAAGAAAAGTACTTTGATTGTCATGCTTTTAGGATATTAAAAGGCTCACTTGAAGAATAGTTCATTAAATTTTGTTAAGTATTTCAGGAGAGATCTTGCAACTACAAAGGTTAAGATGAATGCCATAGTTTCTTGTGAATAGTCTTTTATTTAAAGTAAAATGCTCATCTCAGGCTCAAGATTCTTAATTTAAGTAATTGAAGATGAAAATAATGGACTTTTGTTAGGATATTTAAACTAAGTGATCGACCTGAGCCAATCTGAATAGCACAATTTTTTATATACAGGATGACCCTGAGACAGCAACAAATTTAAGAAAATTAATAAATCTGTTAGAATACTTTTAATGTAAAGAAAATTGATTGAAAAAGGATAGAAGGTTTACAAGTCCTGAAATTAGAAATTGATTATTAGGATTAAGAATAATTTTCTTTGCTCAAAAACAAAGTCATTGGCATTTGTTTTAGCATTTCATTCTGAAATGTATTATAATTGTAGAATTAATTGAAAAATTTATTTTAAATTCACTTGTGAAATATATATATTGTGGTTTTCTCCTAATATCTATTATACTTTAAGCTCAAGGTTTAGTCAATAAGGTTATATCAATACCCCATCGGCAAGCAATACTAGGATTTTACGGATATATCTGACAACATTACGTCGTGATTAGATGGGAGACAGGTACTTGGCACAATCACGGCTATGTTTATCCTATACACAAATAACTGAAAGTATCCGCGTCTTCCCGCTGGTGTGGTGTGGTGGGGAGAGGGGGGTGCCAGTTCAGGTGTCTCCGTCCTCATCTGATCTTGGTTCAAAATTACGAGGTCTGTCCCAAAATAGGCCTCGTGTTGCTTTAAAAACGGGACGTTAATATAACTAAACTAAACTGAAACCCTGACGACATCAGATTCAAAGTTTAGGTCTATACGCATTGTTTAATATTAATGGAATTTTCGAGCCTGAAGTTTTCTTGTCTAAAAGTCATGGGACATAGGGTATCGGGCACCATTGCCTTATTTACAGAGTTTACATGACATCAGTCATTATATTAGAATTAACGTTTAGGCCTATATGCATTACAGAGCGTTAGTGGAATTTTTTGAGACTTAAAATTTCCTGTCATAAAGCAAAGGATTCATTAATGGATCATAACAGCCCTCTGCCTGATTTCCAGAGTTTATATGGCATCATATACCATGTTTAGGCTTATTTGCACTGGAAAATATTTGTGCAATATTTCGAGTTTGAAACATTCTTGTCTTAAAGATAAAACATTCGTCAATGGATCATCGGGGCCATCTGCCTTATTAATTAAGTTTATGTTTTTTTTTTAAATCAAAGCTGTAGCTTTATATACCAAAGAAGGCACCTTACTGTATTACCAAATTTCTATCAGTTTTATTTATTATTGAATAATATATATATTGCTTCATAATATGTTCTTAACTAATTTATATACGTTTTTGTGCCGCTTTTCAGTTTTTCTTTCTTTAAAGATTTTATAGGTTGAAAAAAAGAATTAAAGTAAAAAAAAAATTAAAAACAAAACAGTGTTATGTTCATTACGAATAATACTTTAATGCTTGGAACTCAGGGTTTGCTCAGAATTCAATACATCGAACAAACTGATTACAAATCTTTCTTGATTTCATTATTTTGAATTTGTTATATGATTTGTATATTGTATGTATAAACTAAAAAATCATTATGAAAATAGTTCTTTCAGCTTTATAGAAATTATTTCATGCCATTTGTATTTTTTAATAAATGAATATATTTTTTGCAATCTCTGTAACTATTCCTATAATATTTTGTTAGCTAAACGTAATATGATATAAAATTGCATTTTATATGAAATTATAATTAATTCTATTAAGGTTGATGCAAATCTATAATGAATAGTATAATGAAATTCGAATTAATTCTATTCTAACTAAAAATCACTATAAAGAAACTTATTAATTATATCGTAACAATTACTAATTTCGATAAACGACATTTTTTTACAATCTTTGCACTTGTTCCCATAATGTTTTTTTTTATTAAATGGAATAGAAATGGAAATAAAATTGACGTTTGAATGAAATTTTAAATAGTTCTATTAATGTTGTTATAATTCTAAAATGAATGTTCGAATGAAGGAAATGAAGGAAAATGAATGAAAATAAATGAAGGAAATTCGAATTAATTCTATTCTAACGAAGAAATCACTATATTTCTTTCAGTTTCATTGAAATTATTTCTTATCAATTGCTGCTTCTGATAAATGACTTTTTTGCTATTTCTGTACCTATTCTAACAATATTTGATTTGAACTAAACGTAATATGAATGGAAATCAAGATTTTTTTTGTCTGAAATTCTAATTACTTCTATTAATGCATATAATTATTTAAAGTGCGTTATTTTTTTCCTTTGAAAAGTCTTTATTTTCAAAAACATATTGTTCCAAAAAATTTTTTTAATTCCTTAAACTAAAATAATAAACTGTTTAGTATTACATTAGGAAAAAACAATTAGGCTCAGATTAACTGCAAAAAGAAGAAATCAGGGCCCGAACAGTAAAAATATCATGTTCTGTAATTGCGAAACGATTGATTCATTCTTTAAGGAAGATAAGTTTTTATGGCCAAGTCTCCAGAGAGTATAAAAACGAGTTGGGAAACATGGGAATAAAAAAAAAAAATGCATGTCCGTCACAATCTTGTTTTATCTCTACAAGGACAAATCCCCTGACGAAGATCAAACAGAAAATCTTTATTAGTTAACAACCGCTGAAAGTATGTGTCAGCGGCTATCAATTACCTCTTTAATCCGCTTAAGATAAATCGCTTAATTAAAGTTCCGGGAACTTTTTCCAAATAAGAAAGAAGAAAACTACTTTTATTTTTGGGTCCGTTTTCAAGTAATAATTAAAGGGAGATTTTTAGTTGTCAAAGATAGTATAAAGATTTAAAAGTATTTTGTGTCCTTTTTTCATTTGAAATTTGATCGAAAAAAAGCAAAATTAAGAGTAATTTATAGTCTTAAATTTACAATTTGAATATGTTTGAACATCTTTAAAATAATTAAATACAGTTTTATTTTGAAAACAAATTCGAAAAGAATGAGTGAAGTATAGAAACGATTATGGGCTTTTAAAAGACAATTAAACTAACAGCATGTAGGACAGATAAATTAAGTATATGAAATTACACTTTTTATGAAAAAAAATTGAAAAAAGAATATTCTTAGTTTTCATTTTAACATAATTCTAAAGATTCTTATCAATTGTAAGAATTTGCTAACAAGAATTGGTCAAAAAATTAAATTTAAAATAATCATTTTAAAAATAAAGATATATATAAATAAATTAAATATATAAAACTATTAACCTTTTTCAGATTCAATCCATCTCAAATTAAGGAACCAAAAAGGGTCAATATATCAGTATTTTATGCCTATTTATGTAAGTCAATTTGTAATTTATGATATTTTTGTCACTTATGTTATAAATGAAAAATTGATTGCAATAATTACTACGTTTAGCTAAAAAATTGCTTTACGATAGGAACAACCGTTTTTAAAAAAAAACTACACATTCTTAAATAAATAAATTTGTTTTTTTTTTTCCAAATTCTAACCGTTTCAAATTAATAGCCCAAAACATATTAAAATATCAGTATTTAATGTATATTTATGGGAGTCGTATGCTAAGATTTACATTACCAACTCATAAAAGATTTTCTAGTATCATAAAAAGAAAGAAACAATTGAAAGGTAAGAAAATTCGGCCAATGATTGGCCACTGAAAACTTTATATATTCATCTAAGATCTTTTGAATCATATTAATACCTTTAAACTTGAATATAATTTAATTTTTGTTCAAACCATTCAAGCATTTTCTCCATTCCATATTTAGTACTGTAACTGAATTGTGTATAAATGGGAAAAAAGACATGGCAACTAACAGGGACAAAATAATAAAGAATTTTTTATTTGCTTCATTTATACCGGTATAATTATTTCCATATTTTTCTCACAACACCTTGCAAATCGGAAACAGCGATCACTACCGTTATTTCATTTCGGATACGATTTATAAATACTCAATTTTTACCCAATATTTTAATTATTCCTGTTAATGCATTATTATTTCTTTCAGCGCAAAACAATTCAAGATATCAATAATCTTTAAAACAAAATGAAATTGAAATATTACGAATTACTTCCATAATTTATGAGAAAAGAATTCACCACATGAGTGCCAAGCAATACTAAAATCTTTGAGTTGGACTTCGCACTTGTTCTTTTAACTGATACCAATGATGAGTTAGTCAGGCTTTTAAAGCCCCGAACAGTTTCTGTTTCTGAAGAAATGGCAAATTAGCAAACAATTAATTTTGAAAATTATAAGCGACATTCATCTTCAGTATCTTCTAAATTCTGATAATAAGCTACCGGGATAAAATAAATTAAAGATAAACCCTTTTTTATGTATTTTCCTGAACACTTATGCAAATTACTTTATGAATAGACTGCATAGCTCTTGCGTTTTGAATATATATTCAAAAACAATATTTGTTTCTTTCAGACGATGATGAAGGTAAACAAATGTAGTAAAACAAATAATAATGCAATAATCCGCAATCTCATTTGCTTAAATTTTCTATTGAAAGCCATCTTGTTATCATTTATTTCCCCCAGCTGATTTGAAAAAAAACAGAAATATTTATATTTTTAAATTTAAACAGTCCCTTGAGGGGCATCCCGTAACCGAGAATAAGAAACCATAGTATTTGAGAAAATAGTTAGAATGAAATTTCTTATGTATGGCATGGAGGCAAAAAAAAATGTCTCCGACATGGTGGTTGTTTTTCTCCACCCTGGTATGTACACAAAAATCGGAAAGTGTATGTGTGTGGGGGGGGAGGGTGTCGGGCTTTTCCCATCGATGACGGGACATACTTCCAATGGAAGAGTTGTGGTGGGGCCGGTGATGGCCCTTAGGATTATTCCTAGGTCCAGCCAGTATTGCTATCATTATCTAGTATTGCGGCGGTCAGACAATTCAGATTTCTCCGTTTGCTTTCGGTTTGTCTATGTAGTAAGTTTGAGTATTTCTCATTTAATTAACTTATTTTTGAATAACAAACAAAGGTATAAAAGTCTCAACACTTATTCAGAAAACTTAAGAATTCCTATTTTATTCTGAAAAATATATCAATAATTTATTTATCAATTATTCAATAGAATTTGACAAAAGGCTATTTCAAAACTGTTTTACGATTGTTAAATAAATCTTTTCATTGTTTATTTTTAAAAGAAAAAACAAGTTACTGAGTAATATAACTGTATAAAACTTCAGTACTTTTAATGTCAAAAACCATTTTACTTTGACATATCATGTTCACTTAGCAGGACATATTACGATTCTATTTATTTTAATATTTTTCTCATATTCCAATTCTTTCTATATGCACTCTGATATTTCCTAAAGAATAATAATATAATGTGCTTTGTTCTTTAGGAAGTCGCATTTATAAGAAACTAGACTGCACAACATAAAGTCTGAATCATGCCTTCAAAAGAAGAAATGAATAACAATCTAGAAAATACCCACAAAGCAAGAAACAGAAAAAACTTTTTATCACTACTAAAGTAAAGTAGTAAAGTTTCATATATATATATATATATATATATATATTAAATTCAAATGCTTATGCAAAAGGATGATAGTTTATTGAATCTTAGGCAAGCTGCCAGACACTTGGGAACTACAATATTAATATTTATTTCTTTACTATAATGAAATCCGAATTCTTTTATCTGTAACAGTAAGGTATGAGTATCTTATTATGCTTTGAACAAAATGATGTTTTATTATTAAAAACTGTTTGCACAGAGTTTAAGAAAATCACATGTATGAACTTATTTAACCTCATAGGAATTTTTTATATCAAATAAAATACTTTGATAATAATTTCTCAACATGCCGAATAAAAATATGTACTAAGAATTCAAACAATAATCATGAAATGTTCAACTAGTTCCAAATTGAATTGTTGTCTTAATACATTGTAATGCATAATAAATACATTGTAATGCACATTTAACTATGGAGCACTAATAAATAAAAAAGTTCAATACATAAGAAGCAAGAGTAATAGAAAATTAAGATATCCATAGGGCCTTCTTGAATTATTCACGAAATGGAGAAAAATACATATTTGATGCTTAAAATAATCTGTAATATACAGGGTGAGCAAAAAGTCCTTAAAAAGTTTACAAATTTTTGAAATGCAAAGTAATAATCAAAATAAAAAATGATTTGCAAGTTTAACAATGATAGTACAAGAGATTTTTTTAATAAGAAAAAGAAATAAAAAAATAGCCGACAAATGACATTAATACAAACGGTTTGATGTATGCAAATGAGACAGACGATTATAAATACCTACGCTCTTGATTCAAAACCAGTTCTCAGTAGCATGCCATCACGTATGTGAACAAAGAGGCTGAGTGGTAAAGATAAAGTCTTCTTCGTGAATCTTTTTACATGAACCAGGAATCAGGGACTGCTTCACAGCGTAAATTGCGACTTTAGAAAAATAGGAAGACTGCAAAAGGGCCTGTAACAGTGGCAAGCCTCAGAAAGAATGTTGAGCTATTTGAGGAAAGCGGATTGCTGGTGGCTTGTGTAAGATCAGGACGACCTAGTTTAATGTAGGCATGCTCAGGGCCAATTGCAGCCAAAAATCAAGGTCAGATTCAAAATATGGGAATGTAATCTAAGTGTGTAGCACACATTTCTATTATAAATTATTTGTAACATTATTATTATTTAATTGTCTTTTCTTCGCTTATTTAAAAAATGCCACCTATCGGCTGTTTTTCGATTGTTTTTTTCTTTCCTTAAAAAATATCCTTGGGGGGCACTTCATAATTGGGGATGTAATGTTTTCAGCATGGTGCTTGGATCTCGCCAATCCGGTTGGTACACTATAGGTTGGGGATATGACTCCTCCCATAGATGATGGGATGTACTTCCTGCTGGAAAGGTTTTCTTGTGGCCGGTGATGGTCCGGCCACTCAGCATTTATTTCCTTCGGATTGGACGGATAATCAATAATATGGCTTACCTTAAAAAATATACCGTAACATACATGCTAAATCTCCAAACCTATTTTTTTATATTTATTCTGCTTAATTTTATGGGTTTTATTTATTTGTAAAGTTTTTACGGACTTTTTGCGCACTCTCTTTCTACATTTCTTGTAA
Source organism: Argiope trifasciata (assembly GCA_026543055.1). NCBI lineage: Eukaryota > Metazoa > Arthropoda > Arachnida > Araneae > Araneidae > Argiope > Argiope trifasciata. The sequence continues at coordinate 1,265,799 of JAPMOQ010048238.1, forward strand.
AGAAACTGATTTACTTTGAATAGGTAATTTACTATGTGAACTAAATTATAACTTTAGTTAGCATTTAGTCTATGAATTTTTTGACACATATTTTAAAGCTGCATACACTCGTAATAATATAAATTTGAAATAGAGTATTAATGAAAATAAATTCAAACGATTTTAAAGTTACTTAATGAAAGTAAATGACATTTTGATTAAAACTCTAAATACAAACATACCTTTTTTCGCTGAAAATTACTGATGAAATGAAAGAGACTGTTGATTCTTTTCTTCTGAACAAGTGGCCCTCCAAATCTAGAAAGAAAACAATTTCCTACCTAAGGTTTCATGAAAGAAATAAGATTTCAAACAAATGCGCTATATTTTGAAGTATTCCAGAGCTCCATTCCAGATAAAAAGCACTTCACTTCTACTAATACACTTGCCATTTTCCTCCTTTTACAACTTTTCCTCTTTTAAGATTTTCCACTTAGAAAGCCCTGTAACCTCTCATGTTACTTGTTATCAGAATATCTTATGGTTGTATATATCTGTAGAATATCTCTTTTTTCGTTACATTATCATCAAAGTTTGATTTTTTACTCCACTGCACAGCATTGTATGGTTTATTTTGAAAACTACAGGCGGAACATTGAAAGTGCTTTAGTAAATAGAGAGTATAAGTTTCAGAATTTTCTTCAACAGCTATCATACGTAAACCTTATGTTATCTGATATTATCGCATCGATACCTTTCAGACAAACACTTTTAAAAGCAGAGAGAAAAAATAAAAATAAAAAGGCAGTAACTTAAAGTAACATGTTTTATATTTAAGACTTTCGCATCATCTGGATGGCTTTATTACAAGATATTTTGTACATATTTGATGCATATTATAAGCTTTAATGAAACAAAAAGTAATGGATGTTATTGAATTTGTACTATTAGTCCACACTCTCAATATATATGTTTATTTATATATCTTCATCAAAATTTCAATCAATAATATATAAATTTTCAAATTTTAATAAAATTAGAATGGGTAAATAAAATTTTTATTTACCCATTCAAACTCAGATACATTTTAAAAAAACTTGTATGTTAATTGTATGCCAGTTGATGTTAATACAGTTTTTTAAAAATATTAATTAATTAAATTTATTTAATTTTTAATACTTTGGAGTTTTAGCAGTATTTAATGGAAAGTAAAATCAACAGGTTTTATTTGCAATGCAGGCAATTGAAATCGATAGCTCATTTGGCAAAACGCTGGCATATTTGTGATTTTTTTACGTTAAGGTGAAGAATGCGAGCTCAAATATTGTGAAAATGAATAGTTTTTTGATAATTATTCAATAAGAAGTAACTGGGTAGTAAGAATATATATATATATATATATATATATATATATATATATAGATAGATAGATAGATAGATATATAGATAGATAGATAGATAGATAGATAGATAGAGATATAGATTTTTTTCTATTAAAATAAGCTATTTAAGACCCTGGATAAAATGTTCGAGATATTTCCCTAATTCATCTGTCTGTCATTCTGTGTTGTGTGTGTACTCATCGCTCTCTGCTTGTATATAAACATGCTCTCTTCTTTGTTATGAAATAAACCGATGTAAAAGTATCGAAAGTCTAATCAATGTCTTTGAATTGCACTTTACTTCCAAAATTTTTAATTCTTTAATTCTTTTTTATTATTCGACAATGACATGCAAAGGTTTTCAATTTTATGCTCGGTGGGTGTTGGTATTACCAGAGAACATGCCGAAATCGTTTTGTGGATATCACTCCTGCCAATTGTTGCTGCTGTTGAAAATTGTAGATTAAAATTTAAAAAAATCTATAGATGCTTTACTTTCCATAGGGATTACTACATCATCCGCAAATGCTTGTATTTTAAATTCAGGATTGACCTCACATTTTTTCCTAATTAGAAACATAAAATTGGATCAGAGCTTGAGGAATGAGGATCTGCCTGATTATAATACCAAGCTTTGTTGTTATAAAGAAGAATTGCACGATTACAGAAATTATCTAAAAGTCTCTAAACTTTTAGAAACTATCTAAAAGTCTATAAACTTTTAGAAACTATCTAAAAGTCTATAAAATTTTAGAAACTATCTAAAAGTCTATAAACTTTTAGAAATTATCTAAAAGTCTATAAATTTTTAGAAACTATCTAAAAGTCTATACAATGATTCATTCACCGCATACTTTCTAAATATCCTCTTCAATTCCTGCCCGACATCCGGGAGGCAACGCGTAATCGGGGATGAGATGCTTTCGGCATGGTGGTTAGATCTCGCCAAACGGGAAGTACAATAAAGGTGATGATCTGGCTCCTCCCATTAATGATGGGACGTATTTTCTAAAGTAAGGTTATACTGTGATCTGTGATGGACCTTAGTACTCAACCATAGTTCCCGCCAGTGCTGCTGTAGCGGTGGTCCGGTCATTCAGTATTTATTTCAGTGTGCTTTTGGGCCGAACGGAGAGTCAGTAATATGGGTTACAGTCCTGCCAAACAATTGCAGTAAACGCATTTTCCATAACTAATGGAATAATACACTTGATCAATTTATAATTTATTGCACAATAAGTAATTTCCACAACTTTTTCTATATTGCTCTCCCTATTTTCTGAAACAAAACTGGTTTTAATTTAAAATATTTTGTGTGTCTAGGAAATATAACAGTCTGTCCGTTATCAGTTTGTCTAAAGCTTTGTCCCATACCGGCAGTAAAAAAATCTCGATTTTACAAAATCAAAAATAAATATATGTCATTGCGCATTATAACAATATTTAAAACCACTTTACATATTTCTAATCAATGAATTATAAATTTTATTAACTTAAATTTAAACTGTAAATTTCAAATATTAATCATTTAATTGGAATGCATAAAATTAGTTTCCATTATCTTATTTTGCGATTTTCTTATAGATTGCTCGGAAATAATTAATGATGAATAATTTTCTAATAGCCTCCTACCCTCTTTCTTCTTCTTTTGAATCCTTTACTCAGAGTTGAGACATTCAAGTTTCGGTTAAGATACCTAAAGAATGCTGGTGTTTAAACATAATCTTAGAGTAATCACACTTCAATAGGCTTCATTTATTAAAATTTTAAAAATGCATAATTATGGAAATTAGGGCATTAACTGCCTTTACGCTTTGTTTAACTCATCCTTATTAATTAATCTAGACAATGAACTAAAATGTGACTGACGTTGTAACAAAGAATTGTTCTTTGGACATGAAGATGGACCTTGCGAATGAAAGTTAGCGAGGGGTGGAAGGATGAATACAAATTTGAGTTGAAAAGTTGTTAAAGATAAATAATGGATAGGGAAAAGACAAGGGGAAATATTGGATTACTGATAAAGTCAACTCTAGTTGTATTTGTTTGATAGAGATATTTTAAGCACTTTTACTGCATCTTTCAATAAATTTTAGAAATTTTTCATGAAAAGTTGTGAAAATGGCGTTACCAGCGTTTTGCATAGTTTAATAATGGGGTAAAAAAAATCAAAGTATTATTGATTGCATTCGTATAATAATATTTGCATAATTTGTATTTCTATTTGAAAATTTAATTTGAACAAAAATTATGTTGACCAGAATTTTCAATTTTGGCTGAACATGAACTATATAATTAAAACAAATAGTTTTTAGAAATGCAAACTTCTCTAAATGTATATTATGCATTAACACACACACTGATATTTATATACATATAACATGCATTTTCTAATATATTAGAATTTTCATTAAATAGTGAAAACAATGTCATGAAAACACTTGAAATTGTATGATATTAAAATTAATAATAATATACAGATGACCCAAGAGATTCAAATAGTAAATACCCTCATAATATAAAAGATTCAATTAGTAAATTCAATTTTTTTCATACTTCAAACCTTCATTCCACAAAATTTGTAAAGATATGTGAGTATTTTAAGATTGAGAGTAGCTCTTAAAATAATAAAGGGGAACACTTTTATTTTAAATTTTTTGTAAACATCCATTGCATAGAAATTTTACAGAAAAAATATTTCAGAGCAGTTAGGGAATATGGAAAAAGAATAGAAATCTCTTGGTTTGAAATTGTATAAATAATATAAAAGGTTAAATAGAATCAATATTTCAGAGATTAAGAAAAATTTTTAGATGTTGATAATTTATATTATAGTTAGTTATGGGTAATAGTAATGCAGACTTAGTTTCAGAAAAAAACATCAATCGCCTTATCTCTAAGTTCCATGACCCTCCTTCAAAATCTGTTTACAGCGCTGTTTATCGACCGTGAACTTTTACTTCTCAAGGGAAGAGGATGCTTTATAAAACTAATCCATAATTTAACTAATGCATAAACTTTTCAAATCTCATCATTCTAAAAAAAATAGTAATAAAGAGTTGAGAATATTTCAACATAAAATAAGAAATGTGAAAATAATGAAACAACTGTAAATAAGAGAGGTCACATTCATGCACTATTCGATGATAGCAATTTCTTCAACTTCCTCTACTTCCTTAATGAATTGGAACATTTGTTCATTAATGTGATCTGTGTCATTTGTAGAGTAACTAGATCAGTTTCAGGAAACGCCTTTTGCAACTCATACGAATTATTGAGCACCTGACATCCAATTTCAAATCAAAAGCAGAAGTGGAACGGGGTCTTTGATGGTGGTAATTGGATCTGAACCGTGTTTGTTAATTTGCCAATCCCATTTCAGGGGATCCATACCGTTACCTCACCTCGCTTGAACCTGTCGGTATGTTCTTAAACATTACTGGTACACTGCTTCCAGCGTTGGAGATTTTGAAGGTAAATTGAAATGAGTTTTCACAAGCGATTTCGCAAATGCATAAATGGTTTAGCATTTCGTGAAACTATCATTCTATTTGCAGCGCTTCCAGTTAAAGAGATATATTATATAACGGGTAGTGATTCAGCCTTTTGACATTAGAGTTATTGCTGTGGAATCGGAGACAAATAAAAGTTTCCAAAGATTAGGTTCGACAAAAGGAAAAAGCTTAAATTAAACATAATTTATTAAAAGGACATTTTAGAAAACATGTGGTGAACTATTTACTATATGGCAAAGATTCAGAGACGGTCATTATTAGAACTGAAACCACCCCCGGACCAGGAAGACTTACAATTATAAGAATGTGTATTTACATCGTGTCTTAATTCTTGCATTTACATATTTGGTGAAATAAATGTCAGATACTATAGCGATAAATAATTATGTTTAATATTAAGTGACATAATTTTCTTAAAGATTAATAAATCCGTAATGTATTGCAGCGTTTTAGAATAAAGTCCGAGTGACAAAAGAATTTGGAAATTTAGAACCTAATGTCGAAATTCCTATCACTTCTATTATATGTCCGGTTCGAAGAGTCACTTCATAAAACATTGAATGGTTCCATGAGTATTTCGTTTGGAAAGATTACCTTAACAAATTTATCTTTATATATATCACTAATAGAGCTGTTTGAGAGAAATTACATTTACAACGCGGCAATTGCCAACCGATCAAATATACTTCCTCCAAAATATTAGCTTGTCTGTGAACCTAGTTTGCGTAAAGAAATTTTTTCAAAATCTTTTAATAACCACCGTGCGGCCATAATCATGCCAGGACTCTTTTAACGTGAAATGGGCTTCCAAACCTTGAGGAAAATTCCCTCAATCAAAATTCTCTTACATCTTAAATTCCCAATTATTTATTATATCTTATTTATTATATCACCTTTAACCTTCCATCGGGCGCGGCAGTCATACCAACATGAAAGGTCAAGCATATTTCCCACATACGCTGTAGTGAATTGTAAAAAAATTCAAAAGCGTAACTATTAAAATTATATTGTAAATAGCTTAGGAATAATTCCTACAATCACTTTAAACATTTTTTACTTTAAAAAAGCAGAAACAATATAAACATAGATTGCAATAATAATATAAAATGACCACTGGTTAACTGAATTGAATTAAAAATAATATAAATGAAATTGTCAGTATTTTGACAGAACAATTTGCATATAAAATATGGAAGTGCCAAAATACAGAATACAGGATACGTACTTATAAATTTTTAAGCTATCTTGCAGTGTGACATGATGATATTAGTTAATAAAAAAGGACAATAATACAATGTAAACATTATAATTTCGGATCAGTAATCTATGCTAGAGATTGCAACAGTGGTCAGCATTACTAGAAGTGCAAGTTTTTCAATTCTAACTCGTTCAACTCTTAAAAAGTAATATTTCAAGTTATAATTTATTTTTAATAAGTGCATACTGCATAGAAAATACAAAGCAAATTCCTACACAAATGTAAATAAAGTTTGTACATAAAAAAATATAAAATCCTCAGTTGCACTCATGTAGAGTATTTGATTAACAGGAAACAATGGATTTCTAACATATAGGGGTAGTATTGCTAGATGTAATTCAACATTTGTCAAAAAAAGATTACAGCAAATTACGATAAAAGAGGTAGCAATGCAATGGAGACAAAGCTCAAAGTTTAATCATCTCTTTTTTACCAAAGATTTAGTAAAAATTAGAATGGTTTTAAATTTTGGTAAGAATTGTATTGATGATTTAGAAATAAACTATAGTTTCGTTTATATTTAATGCCAAATTTTACATTTTACAGAATCGTGATTACTGTTTCTAGAACTGATTCGGCCCTTTTTGAATAATCTTATGATACTTAAAAAAGAATCTATTTCATTTTGCTCCATTTTGTCTAGCTGTGAAAAGCACGAAGAGTGAGAATCAAAAATCTGGGTAGTTGTGCATGAATTTATATTAACTAATCTCGGCAACAAGCTAATCCCAAAATATTTTCAATACATTTATCCTTCACAGTGTTTGCCTCACTGTGATAGGCGTAAATATTTATAACATTATTTTTTGCCTTCAATAACAGTTGAAAACGCTATAGTTTTCAGTGTTGGTAAGAACGTATAAATTAAACATACGATTAAATTTGTATGATTGCAAATTTTTGATATGAAAGTTAAGACATGCTTTGAATGTGCATGCAAAGCAAATTCCATTCATTCTTGTAAACTTTTAAATAATTAATTTTCATATTTATGGTTGTATTTGTGTTTTTTAAAAAAAACGTTATAAATATTTTACTAATTTTTTTAATACATTCATTGAAATTTTATAAAAATATATCTAAATGAAATTTTTTTTAGTTATTGCAATAATGGTAATAATGGCTCGTAATGAAGAATTCAAAGGTGAAAGAAACATTTCTGGGGTTGGTTTTACAAGTACAATATTTTCTTTTCATAGTATATCAATTATAATATTCTTACTATTAAATACAATTCTGAAACTGGACAAAAATATTAAAATAATTTTCCACTTTTCATTTGAAATTCTCATTTGAAATTGTATGATATAAAAAATAGGTTTGTAGGTTTGTGCATCTCTCTCTGTATATATATATATATATATATATATATATATATATATATATAT
>JAPMOQ010048238.1:1273420-1289650 GCA_026543055.1 Argiope trifasciata
AATAAGATTCTAAGTATAGTTATGTTTCATATATTTTAGATAATGAAATAAGAGTAAAAAAATTCTTGTATTGAAGATGAATCATGCATAAAGAAATATTTTTAAAATATAAGTTTCATTCACTAAAAAGCATAAATCAAACCTCCCACGAAGATTGCGTTATCACATAGAAATCATTTCCAATGGACATTCTTTCCCATCTTAAAATAAGTTTCTCAATTACAATCAGAAAAAAAATAATAACAAGCATGCGGAATATTCGTCAATTTTATTCAGAGTGACAATACTTTGCAGTGAGTTTCTAGCAATTCCAACTTATGTCAAGCTTCCTTTTCTTCTCTTTGAAAAGTTCAATTTAAAGATTCAAATGAGAAAATAATGCCTGCTACATTTGGAATAGTTCACTATTCTAGAATGCGAAATGTATCAGGCTGCAGCAGAAGATATCTCTTTATCATTAGCATACCATTAATAAACATGAGCTGATTGTCTCACTAATGCCAAAAGAACAAACAAGATGCTGCTGTTGTAGGTACGAGTACTTCTGCATCTTTGTCCACACCAGCTATTTTTCGTTTAAAATGATACTTGTATAGCAAAAATCATTTAAATTACTCCCTGCTGGAGGAGAATTTTAAAATAACAAAGATTCATCATTGAGATATTTGCATAACAAGAAAAAATGATATGAATAATTTATGAATTGTTTTAATAACTTCAATATATGAGAATCTTTGATTGTTCATTATCATATTTAATTTAAGTTTTGTTTATTTTCTTATGTTGGTGATAAAATATTTTCTTTAATAAATTAGGCCATTATGCATTTGAAGAAATATACTTCAAATTTTAAACTGCTTTTATAATAATATATTGCAAGTTTGAAATTCAGAGTTACTCTAATCATCTCAAAAATCAGTTTTATTTTTCTTTTTTACTTATTAGACAAATTAGAAATTATTGTAGAATATTATTCAAAAAGAGCATTAAATTTAAAACAATTTTAAAAAACGCAATATGTAAAACCCGCCAATTATACCATCCTACTATAATATAAATATAATTTTGTCTTAAAAATTATATTTCTTTGATTTTAAGTCGCTTAGTTTATTTACTCAAATTAAAAAAAAGATTTAAATTACATAAATATGACTTAAAATATGAAAATTTAGTCCATTGAAAAGTGTATTTCTATTTGACCAGAAAAGTAAAAATGTATTTAACATTAATTATAGTTTATACAAAACTATATTAAACTATTTCAAGTCTTTATTTTTCATTTAAATTTCATAAAAAGATGATTGGTAGTTTCTAGTGGAATGACATCATATAATTTATTGTAATAAATTGAAAAGACAAATAGTTGCATAGAAGAGCTTATTTTGGTAGGCTTAAATAGAAATGCATTATATACGTTATATATACGTAAATATTCGACTTTATTACTTTAATACTAGTGTATAATATGAGATAAAATCTGGAATGATGCATTGTCAATGTCCATTACTATATAAATATATTATATTTAATACAAGATGTGTTCAAAGGAAAAGTTACGAAATCAATACAGATATAAATGAACACTTTGTTCAATATATATGCCATAGAGGGAGCACAAAGATCCCATTGATTAACGAGCTCAATCTTTCCTTGTTCACAGAATACCTGTGGCTTTGACAAGACCTAGTCTTCCAAAACGTCCTTGAGTTCGCCTTCCGAGTAGAAATATTTTCCTTTCAGATATTTTTTTCAGTATCCTTAACTCCTTCGTGAAATGTGAGACACTCCAAACACTACTCAGGTCCATCAAGAACAAAAGATTGGGACAAATCATAGAGGGTGTGGTTCTGCTCCTTGATAAAGCACCTATCGACTCAGGATCTCACGTGCGGAACTGGCCAAACGGGAGTAGCTAGTCCATCTGCCCTACAACCCGGACATGTCGTCCTGAGATTTTTATGTGTTTGGCTACCTGAATAAACGTCTCAAACGGAAGAGCTTGAACTGAGACAGCGAGCACAAGGAGGTTGTGAAGAACTATGCTACAGGAATATGGAAACTATGCTACACTCGTCATAGCTACAGGAATTCTGAAACAAGGAATAATTCAGCTCGTTTATTAAAGGGTTCGCTGTGCTCAGGCGTATAGTGTATACTTTAAAAAAAGTCTTCATTTATTCTCACAATATATTTTCATTCTTTTTTATTTGAACACCTCTTGTATGTTAATTAAAAATATAATGCCCTTTATAAAATTTTGGAAGATCTATTAAATGAAATATATAAAGCACAAAAGAAAGATGTGATAAGCGATGAAATGTATTTTTAGATGCATCATCTGAATGTCTAGAAATTTATCTCAAAATTTATAAATTCTTCATGTAATCTGTTCTCATCAAAAGACAAATGTTGTTACATTATTTTTTATTCCATTCAATTACGACACATAATTTTTCACTTTTGAAATTTATAGTAAGTGTATCGTTTTTTTTTTTAAATCAAGGATAAAACTTTCATTCGAATATATGACAAATATCAAGTGAGATAGAAAAAGTTTTAGAGATAGTGAGAAAGTTTTAAATTTACATTTAAAAATCTCATCAAATAACCAGCAAAAACTTATAATTTTTCAAAGAAAATGCTAATGTTATTAAAGTATATAATATAATATGGATGAATACCTTTAATTGAATAATCTTAATTTTTTGCATTTTTTAGCTTACTTATTTTTTAAAAAAAGCATATGTTTTAGCAATAAAATAACACTAGCACATAAAAATAACACTAGCTAATGGATAGATTTAAAGAATGTTTTGAAATTGATCAATATAGAATTTTCAGAAATTGATAGTTTTAAATGAAAAAAACTTTAGAATGTCAAATGATTAATTAACTTCACTTTATTATCATCGCTTCCGAAATATCTTTAGCGGCATATGTATATTTTACGATAAGAAACGATTGACAGAAAATCTTTTAAATTTAAATTTTAAAAAAATAATAATATGAAATAAAAATGTTTCTTACAATCCATGTCAATTCATAAATAGTAACCTGATATTTGTTAAAATTTTACATAGACAAAATGAATCATCAGTTTTGAAAAACCAAATATATCACAAAATTAAAATATTTTATTTTATAGCATATTTTAATTAATTTTTTACTGTATCAATTTTTAAATTGACTATTGTTGATTATGCTAATATATAGTAATATTTTATTGAAAAATAAATAATAAAGGTTTCAAAGGTGATAAGCTTATGTATTATTAATCATAGCCTGAATGGTTAATAGCGCAAGATCGGTCATAATAATCTTTAAATAATGTATAATATATTTTTTTAAGTTCATATATTTAAAATTGCTTAAATGTCTTCTGATAGCATTAATAGAATAACAATCTTTAGAACAAAAAATAATGTATCAAATTAAATCCAATAGTAAATATCATGTGCAATATGACACAACTCTCTTGTTTATTTTAGTATGGCTAATTTCAAATATAACAAATAAAGATTCCTTTTGACTATCTTAATTTTATTTTTTTTTAATTTAAAAAAAATCCTAATCATTTGAATGAAACTCATTTTGGAAGGAAAATTCATATTAAAGTTCAAGAGTTTCATAATCTTTATCATTTATACATGATACATTTGTTGAAAAATAAAAATTACTAAGTGGACAAATATGGCGATTGGAGTTCAGCATTTCTTGCATATTCGAAAGAACGCACACTCACTTCATGAGTTTAATACTTTCTGGGTGGTCTTTTCGTTGTCTTGTTTATCGTTATTGTTTCTTTTTTGGGGATGTTAATTTCAATCCAGACTTTGAAAATTGTTCATGACTTTTTCACAGGCGGGTTTATTTTTTTTTAATAGTATTGAAGTGTTTCAACGATGTTTCAGTTCTTTTCGGTATAGTTATATAGTAAAAAAGGGATAAAAGAAAGTTATTTTGATTAAGAATAACTTTGAGGTATTTCTTATGTCTTTTATTTATGTTGGACCCGTATGAAAATATATTTGTTAAAAGGATGAAATATTCATGCCTATGTTAACGACAGAAATTGTTGTTGAATGTCTCATAACTTTTCCTGAAGCCTCTGCTGCAATTTCTTTCGTATAAATTGTGAATTTCCTTCAAAGAAAAAAGATAGCTGAAAGAAAGGAATTTAGACTGTTAGATCAATACCTTAATAAATATACATTAAAATGCAGAACAAATTATTAATGATTCAATAACAATTTGATTTTAATAAAAATAAATTTTGAGAAAGAATGATGATAAATGTTACAGGTTTTTAAAATTTTTTAGTGGTTTTTCTTCAAGACTTCATTTAATTAATTAAAACAGTGATTAATTTCTTCTACGTCTTTGTGAAACATTGATTTTAGTCACTCTCAAAATTTATTTTTATTAAAATCAAATTGTCATTGAGTCTTTAATAACCTGTTCTGTAACATTTATTATCATTCTTACTAAATCTTTGTAATAAAGTGGCAGCTTATTGAAGTACAAAATTGAGTAATTAGTAATTGAGTATTATAATTCTTGAGTTCATCCTCCCAATTGAAGCTCTTCCTTTTCAGATGTTTTTAAAGGAACCAAACACTTGAAACTCGCTAGGCGAAACGTCCGGGCTGAAGGACGGTCCAGCTGGGCTCACTTAACCAGTTCCACGTGTGTGTCCTTGGAGGTCTGTGGATGCGCATTATCATGGAGCAGAACCACACCATACGTGAACAGTCCCAATCTTTTGCTCTTGATGCACCTGCGTAGTCTTTGGAGTTTCTCAGTGTTAACATCTAAGTTGATGTTCCTTCCGTGCTCTAGAAATTCAAGAAGTAGAGACTCTTGGACGGTGAACTCAAGGACGCTGTGAATGGGTCACATCATGGCCACATAAGTTCTGGGAGCAAGAAATCCTTTAGCTCGTTAATTGGTGAGATTGCTTTGTTTAGACTTATGGTAAATACTTTGAATAAAGTCTTTATTTATACCTTCAGTGTTTAGAACCTTTTCATTTGAATACCTATTATATGTACAGTTAATTACACAATAATGGGTTACCTCTGTAGCTTTGTTATTTATTATAGCATCTTTACAAATATGGTGTTGGTGAAATTGGAAAGAAGAGACAGGCTTGTTCCACTCAGCAAACTAATTAAACTCGTTTATCAATACAGTTAATTAATTTCTAGGTAATAATTTATTAACCTAGAATTTTTTCTGTATTACTGTTAAGTATTTTTGATTTATTGATTTCTTATTTTAAAATTGGAATTCTAATAAACTTTTTATGAAATAATCTCGAGAGCTTTAGAACAATGTGCAGTAATTTATTGTTATAAAATAAGCCTATTAATCTTTTAATAAATTCCCAATTTGGCAGGCATTTTTTAAATAAAATTAATAATTCTAATTAGCACTCTCAATTTTACAGATTTAAAATGTCTCCTTCACACTAATTCCTCACCAATCGGTGGATTTTTTTAAAAAAAAACATGGTTTAAGTTTAGATAAGTTATATTAACGTCTCGTTTTAAAGCCACTCTATAGCTATTTTGAAACGGACCTCGTAATTTTGAACCGGGGTAAGTGGAAGAGGAAGGTACCTGAACTGTCCCAGCTTTCGCACCACCCTAGGATGAGTGAATTTTACCTGACGGATTTAACATGCGCCATACCCTTTAATGAGTCGATCCTACGGTGGAATCGTAAAAATGGGTTAAATATAAAGATTTTTACTGCTCAATAAAACTGATGGATGTTAACTTCTTGTGGAAAATCCAATTAAAGGGGCTGAATGCTAAATTGAAGAAAAAAAATGGAAACCTCTCAATGTTTAAATAATGAAATATTCATAATTTTAAATATTATGCTCCTATTAAGGATAAATCTGAATTGTATTTGATTATCTTTCTGAAATGAAAGATTATCAAATTCATTAAAAATAACTGAAAGAAAACCCTAATTTTACTATTAACATGACGCCATCTGCTAAATAAACGGTACCTAGAAAGTTAATTTTGTTTTAGGCATAATGTTTAGCAAATAAAATTTACATACACCAAGTATATCCAAAATACTATTTTTTATTCCAAAACTAAATTCGATGCATATTTATAAAATCTCCCTACTATTCATTGAAAATAAAAATTCCTATTCAACTAACAGCCTTTTCTAAATGGAAATACAATTCATTCTTTCTAATAAATACCCACAGTTTCATACGCTTAAGTTGTGATTTTAAGTTGTTGTGAAACACGGCAAATAAAGTATTTTATGCTTCATAAACATTGATGGCTGTTATTTTCTTGAGAAAGAGTCAATTAAAACTAATGCTAAAGGAAATTACAAATTTTTAAACCTTTTTATAGCGGGGAAAATGTAATTATAATTAAATAACAATGTTAATTAACACGTTTAATCGTATTGTCTTTTTGAATAAATTTGCCCTTACGAATAATTAACATCAAACCAAAGTAGCAGATATGTTCCTTTTTTGTAACTAAATGTACAATCATAAAATAATTTTCTAATTATAAATTAATGCATCCTAAATGGAGTATAATTACGATCGATTTATTAATTTTATCTAATCGAATAACCTGTTTTGAAAATCAAATATATTCATTTTCAGTTTTCCATCCTCATTATTTGCAAAAAAAAAACTCTACAGAATCTTTACGTTATGATAAAATTTAATATTTTATATGTATTTAAAAAAATTAATAACCATACTTCTTACTATGGTTTAATAATTTAGATTGGTATATAAGTATTTTAGCAAAGAAAAGCACGTTTTATGCTGTTAAAATGTGATTTAATAAACCTTAAATAATGTTGCTGTAACTATATATAAAAATATATAAATATTTGTAAATTAAAGTGAAAAGTATTTCAAGATTGTTAATAACAGAAAGATGAATAAAAAATTGGGTGATTTGAATAATTTAGCTGTGAAACATCGAAAAGTCACTGTCGGGAATACTTCCCCCTTTAAACCCCAAATTCTAACACATTCCCATTGTCTTGAAAGTTATGCAGAAAATATTTTTTGTTTCCTTGGCATTCAAGAAAAGTAGTCATTCTCGTGGAGAATGAGCGATCAGTGCTTAGCAAGGAAAAAAAGAGCAATTTTATTTCACCGATCACGTGGAAACCCAGCAGATTCTTGTGAAATTAGTAGATTAGGAAGAAACAATTCTTATTGTTTTGAAGAAATATTCGTAACAGTGATATGGAATTTCTTATAGGAAATAGTGTAAAAATAAGATGCTATTTTAAAAATGAGATACTAAGATATCGATGTAAATAAATGGATTACAAATCACGAAAAAAGTTTCATGGTTTTTCTTGGGTAGAATGTTCTATTTTTTGAAATAGGGTCACAGGTTATCTGCTCATGAACAGTGCAGAAATACTTGGTTAGGGAAATGGTCCCTAGACAGACACATAAATAGATTTGAAATCCCGAGTAATCATACCCACAACAAAATTGACAAATGAATTAGATAAATAAAACTGAACTTCTGAACTTCTTTACTGAACTTCTGAATTTCTTCTATCTTCTAAAATTTAAAATGATGGAGATCTATAAGACAGACATTTGGTTCAAATAGACCATACCATCTATTGGATTCAATCAGCCTATTATATGTTGATATATGCATTGTTTAATTATTTGTCGTTAAGGTATCTGAAGAAATTTTCATATTATGCTGTTTAAATGTCATCAAAAACACTCAACCAATATTTATTACAGCCTTGCAGGGTAGTCCATACATTGTTATAAATTATGAAACGCATCCACAATAAGAATAAAAAAACAACATCGAAATGAATTAATTCCTATCATTGTTATAATTTACTCAGTATCATTATACTATCAAAGAAACATAAACGAATCTTTTTTACTTAACATTAATTTATTAGATAATTGCTTATGAATTTTCATGATTTTCATCAATTGATCACATTTTTTCTTTGCATTTTAAATTTCTAGAATGCTGCAAGAATTCCTCTACTGATTAAATTTCCTATATTTTCCGAAACGAAGACGAAGACGAAGGAAGGAAAATATTTGCGTTGACAAACAGCTGTTACTAATACTCAAGCAAATAAAAGTTGAAATCATTAAAAAAAATTATTTACCACCGCAAATTTATTAATTAATATTTAGAGTAAATGTGACCCTAATGTTTAAGAGTAGGCGTCGAGCAAGATCCTTATTATTCTCAATTCCCTAATATAATCTAAATATATAAATTTACTCAATACTTTTTATACTTCATTCCTTATATAGTCAAAATACATAATTTTACAGAAACATTATTAAACACAAAATATGTAATTTTATTCATTTTTTATTATACTCAATTCCTTAATATAGTCAAAATACACTGAAGTGACAAAAGTCATGGGATAGCAATATGCAAATATACAGATGGAAGTAGTATCGCAGCGAAAAAGTATAAATGCGCAGTTCGTTTTCCAGAGCTTTCATTTGTGTTCAAGTTATTCATGTGAACAGGTTTTTCGTGAATTATGGAGGCACGACGAGAATTAACAGACTTTGAACGTGGAATGTTAGTTGGAGCTAGACGCATGGGTCATTCCATTGCGGATATCGTTAGTGAATTCACCATTCCGAGATCCACAGTATCAAGAGTGTGCCGAGAGTATGAAATTTCAGGCATCACATCCCATCACGGACAGCGCAGTGGGCGACCACCTGCACTTAACGACCGAGACCGCCGACGTCTGTGTAGAATGGTCAAGGTTAATAGACACGCAACACTTCGTCAAATAACTGCAGGAATCAATGTAGGACGTACGAGGGACGTGTCCGATAGGACTGTGCGGCGAAATTTGTCTTCCTTGGGCTATGACAGCAGAAGACTGACTCGATTGCCTATACTGACAGCACGACATCGCCTGCAGCGACTCTCCTGGGCTCGTGAGCATATCGACTGGTCCCTAGACCAGTAGAAAACCGTGGCGTGGTCAGATGAGTCATGATTTCAGTTGTTACGAGCTGATTTTAGAGTTCGAGTGTGGCGCAGACCCCACGAAGCCATGGACCCAAACTGTCAGCAAGGCACTGTTCAAGCTGGTGGTGGCTGCATAATGGTGTGGGCTGTTTTTACATGGCATGGACTCGGTCCTCTGGTGCAACTGAACCTATCATTGACTGGAAATGGTTAGGTTCTGCTGCTTGCAGATCACTTGCAGCCATTCATGGACTTCACGTACTCACACAACGATGGGATTTTTATGGATGACAATGCGCCATGTCACCGGGCCAGATCTGTTCGCGATTGGTTTGGAGAACATTTCGGACAATTCCAGAGCATGATCTGGCCACCTAGACCGCCCGATATGAGTCCCATCGAGCATTTATGGGACATCATCGAAAGGTGTGTTCGTGCCCAAACTCCTGCACTATCCACACTTTCACAATTATGGACGTCTATACAGACAGCATGGCTCAATATTCCTGCAGAGGACTTCCAACGACTTGTGGACTCCATGACACATCAAGTTGTTGCACTTCGCAGGGCAAAAGGAGGACCGACACGATATTAACAGTCATCCCATGACTTTTGTCACTTCAGTGTATATAATTTTACTTAAACCTTAATGTACTCAAAATATATAATTTTACTCAGTTTTTATTATATTCAGTTCATTGATAAACTTAAAATATACAATTTTACTCAATCGTTATTATAATCAAAATCCTTATCCTTAGGATCTCTATTATACTCAAAGTGCATAATTTTTCAATTATGCATTTAGACAAATTTTCGAAGTTTTCAACACAAATGAGCAAGACATAAAATAATCAAAATTAATTAAATGCATTAAAATTAAGATTTCGTATTGATACGAATGTTACGTATCTGTGATGCTGCTTCCCAGCCTGATTGGTTTCTTCACTGGAAAGAATGTTTTACAGTATTCTTTACTGGATGATGTGGATGCTCTTAGAAATAATCCCAGAGCTTGGCGACTTGGCGACGAATTTGGTGACTTTGGCGACAAAATGGAAAGTACCCGAAACATCGAGAATTTTCCCGATTCGTCCATCAGGAACCGATATATGTCCAGACGCACCCTGATTGGTCGAGACATTTCTAGCCACGCCTCTTGGGACTATATAAGGGCCATCGTTTCAAGCTGAGCAGTAGTAGTCGGAAACGATAGCAGATAGCGAGTCCTCCAGAGGAGAAAACAAGAAGCGGCGGAGCCAAGCAAGTGCTGAACTGAGCTGTGTGCCTTGTAGCCTATTGAGGAAGCAGCGTCGAGTACTATAGCTAGTACTGCAGATATTGTTACTACTTGAGAGTTACTCTTGCTGCTGTGTGTTCGTCTCGTCTGTAAATACACATCTGTGTTGTGTTCGGCAACTAAAGGACTGATCATTCTGTGTGCTCTTCATCTCATCTCTAATACTATACAC
This sequence comes from Argiope trifasciata, assembly GCA_026543055.1. Taxonomy (NCBI): domain Eukaryota; kingdom Metazoa; phylum Arthropoda; class Arachnida; order Araneae; family Araneidae; genus Argiope; species Argiope trifasciata. The sequence continues at coordinate 1,283,895 of JAPMOQ010048238.1, forward strand.
ACCCACTATATAAAGGGTAAAAAGAACCCGACGGATTTTAGGATATAGGAAATCCGTAACAGTATTGATGCTATACTTCTTGATTTCAAAAGATTTCCTCAATGGTTTAATTAATTATTATTATTATTCTATCTCTTAAAATGTAAATTATGTAAGCATAAAAAATTAATTCAAATATTCTTTTTCATAAAAAAAGTTAAGAACAATATTTTTTTCATAATTATTGTATTTATTTAAACAATTTTACGTATCAGTATTTTAATGAAACCGAAGAAAAACACAAACTGGCAAAAGTGCTCAAAGTTATCTAGATTTAACCAAATAATGAAATATTCACAATGTATTTTGCCCGAGTACTAATTTGAAAATATTATTATTTCTGATATATTTGTACTTTATTAGAGGCAAGTAATATTCAGGAACTTTAAAAAAAATACTTTGAATATGACATAAAATTTCGATATCTGACACCTCTTTGGACATATAAGCTTTTTAAATGTTATCGAATTTTCTTCCCAAAATATTCTTACTTGCCTCTTATTTTTCTTAACATTTCTTTAAAATTCTTTCTCGAACTCAAAGTTACTGGTAGAAAAATCCTGTTTTCTTTATAAAGTTGAAAGAAACGTTATAAAATATTCGATATTTTTTTCTTGAAGTTGGTATTAAAATCCAAGCAGATTTCCTGTTGCAGTTTTAAGTATTTCTTTTTGAAAATATTTTCGAGAAGCTCAATAACGTTGGCCGTTAATAAAATTAAAGAAGAGGAGGAAGAAGAAAAACCGCTAGCATTTTCCCTCATTTTGAAGATAAAGTTTTCATGGAAATTCAATAATGCAAGAGAAACGTGAGTATATAACAAATATTTAATCAAGTAGACATGTATTTTTCCCTCTCTCTTTTCAAATTTTTCAGATATTTTTATCTACTAGAAGATTAAATATTTCAAGTTACCAAGATTACAACTTTAAAATAGTTAGTATATTATAGTTGCATATGTTGAAAGTTACGCAATAAATTACATAGCCAGTATTTCTATTAATCATCTTATAACAGATTATTCTACTTCATATTATTAATATAAATAAGGATTAAATAACTATACAGTATCAAAATTACATGTTGACATTACATAGCTTGAAATGGATATTAGAAGATTTGAGCACCAATACGGTCGGTCAGTTATTTCTCTGATATAATTGGCGTAGATTAATTAATAACTTAGACATAGGGGTAACTCGTCTTCCGAGTTAACTGGTCGTCTCGTTTTCGGCATGGTTGTTCGTATTCTGTGCTCTATTTGTGAGGTGTGTGGATGTGCTCTTATAAAAAGGGGTTATCCTTGATAAAGGGACGCATGAATTAGCTAAGTTGTACTCTTGGCCCTAGTTGGCTTTACTGAAAAAACAAGAGATGCTCACACCGGTGAAATCACTGACAGGTAACTGTCAGCGTACTTGTAAAGTGCCTTAGTCACAACACAGCAGAGTAACTAATGGAAGTTGTAGTAACAAATATCCTGTACATTGCAAGTGCTGTAGAAATTTAGAAAAATAAGCATTATTACTTGCCATGGGTTTTAGATTTAAACGTATTATTAAATAATTTCACTTTTTTAATAATAGTATATTCTCTATCTCTAATTAATCCCTAATAATTATGGGAAAGCACCATTATATTCCTGATGCGAGTTAAATAATTTTTGACGAAACGCCAACAAAAATATCACTAACAGTTTGGCGATTTTTTGCGGCTCTCGGAAGTTGAAAAGTAGCGAAAAAAATATTATATTTAATATTTACACATGTTTTCTGAGAAAAATTAAAGCTGATCTGCAGTTACTGGATAAATTTCCCGGCCTATTATGTTTACAATTCTATAATATTATGAAAATTGAATTGGTTAAAAAAGTCCTTGTACACAAATCACAACAGGTTTAAGGTATTAAATACTACGAGAATTCGATACCTAGAAAAGAATTAGAAACTTTAATAGAGAAACAATGAATATCAAATTTATGCATAAATGAGAGAATTAAGATTCAGCTTAGGCCTCCTGGTTTAATGGTAGCTCGTCTTCACCATGATCTGGGAGTCTGAGGTTTGAAAACGGTTTGATTTGGACACGATTGCGTTTTACCCTGTATTATGTTTGTGAGGTGTGTGAAATAGCACTCTTGTGAAATGAGGTTGTACAAGCAATGCCATCTTCATATAAGCTAGAAGTCTGACTTTTGTCCTCGGTGCTCAGAGGCCTTCATTCTCAGAAGCTGCTGTACAAATGTGGATTAAATCGATGTCTTCGTCAGCGGTCTTGTCTATAAAAAATGTCATAAGTATCCACAACAACAAGATTCAACACAACACATATTACAACAAAGAACTAACTAATCATTGAAGACTGTTAATAAAGAATTATTTGATAAAATTGACTATTCTATTATGCTTCTCAGAATTTTTCCTTCTAAATTTATCATATTAAATTCAAATTAATTAAATTTACATTTAATTCTTCATCACCTCCATTATCATATACTTGCAATTTTTGAGTATTTTATCTAGAGAATGAATGGATTGTTGTACTACGATTTTTGAAAGTTTAAATTTATTGTTTATTCTAAGGACTGCACTCCAACTTTTTCATACGGCACATTTTGTAAATGAGCTCATTTCTTTTCCAATTTTCAATACTTTTAGTTAAAATTTTATTATAAATAACTGAACTATTTTTATTGTCCTATCCTTCACACATTTAAATCTAAAATGTCACTATCAAATTTCTCTTTTATATGAAATATTGATTTTTTAAGTATTATATAAAAAAATCATTAAAAAAAGTGACATTGTATTTTTCTACTAAAAAGTTACTATTATTTCGAAATATTTTTTCGAAAGAAAATTGTGTGTGTGTGTTTTATTACTTTAGACGATACCAATTGTTATCATTTTGCAACAAGGCTAAGAAAGTTTTTGTTTTTCTAAGTCAGCCTAAATATTCGATTTTCGGTCGATAATTAATCTGAAATGCACCAGTTTAAAATATAAGTTTCTTCCTTAAAAATTAAGTTTTGAAAGAAGGAATCGCTCGGTTCCATTTCGTGTATAATACAATTCAGGCAAGCATCGTTAAAATCAGCAATTCCTTTTGCTTTTAGATTAAGCAGAATTCAAAGTAATGCCTTCAGACATTATTTATAACATTAATATATGTTTAATAATTAAATATTTAATACATTTAACTATCAAGAGATGGAATTAAATGTAACTATTTATTTAAAATAAATATAAATTTATGTGTTCTGTCAAAAGCTTAAAGATATAAAACCTGAATACTTCAGCATCGTGAAAATTTTTTAAGGAAACACTAGAATATAAGTACTCTGGAATTTTAAAAGAAACACAATTTAACAAATATTAAAACTGCAATATTTTCCTTTCTCCACTTAAAACTATAACCAAAAGTGATGAATATATAGAACCAGAAAGAAAAACAGTTCAGGGCAGAGCCAAATTTGTTTTCTGCCTATCAGTCTCTAACCCTGAATGGCAGGAAAATTGTTTTTGCTGCGCCAAAGATTCCTTAATTTTGAGAGATGACTCCTTAATCAAGAAATGTATCAGCTTTTGAAGCAACAATCTCTGATTACTTAAGATGACGATGCCAAGGCAACAAGAAGGATTGCTGAATATTCCTTCTTTTCCCCATCGATTATTCATCCTCGCAGACTGTCAATTGAGAAAAAAAAGCTGGAATATCGATCTACAGATTGCTGGCGAAAGGAAATGCTGAACTTTTGAATGATTAATGGGTGGCACGGTTTGATAAATATTTTATCTCGTGTTTTCAACAATAATCAATTATCTGCGAATTCTGTTTGGTTTATTTAGTTTACAGAACTCTCCAACAATTGGATCTGAAATAATGAAAAAGTATTTTTTGTTTTTTTTGCGTTTGAGAATGGGGGAATTACTTTTGATGTCGGAAGTAAATAAGCAAATAAAAAGAATGTGATGTTTATTATTTCTCCCTATAATTTAGAATTTCTGGAAAACAGATATGTTTTTTACGTCATAGAAGTGATACTTTTCCTGAATTAAGGCATAATATACAGTAGTGAATGAATTTTTGATAGTAATTTGTTAATAAATTAAAAATCATGACTAGTGATCTGATGTTTTTACAAATATGCATTAAAAAAGCGATTTTCTTTAGAATTCCTTTGTAAGAGCGTATTTGGAAAATTTCCTTCTAAACTGCATATAGATAAATTAGGATTTTGAATTACGAGCATAATTATTAAATTTAAAGACAATTTTAAAGATCAAATTTCTTTAATATAATACAAAATAAATAAATATTATTTAGTTAACAAAATCAATAGTAGATTTCAAAATTCATTTTGGTTTAGAAATTCATTTTATCAATGAGTAAAACAATACATTTGTATCTAAGTGTTTAAAAGAGCATTTTTTCAAAACCATTTACATTTTCATATCGTTATGGAAATCAATAGGTGTTTGTATGGAGCAAACTGTTTATTATACAAAACACAGGTGATGAAAACTGAGCCTAAGTATGTACAAAGAATAACACTTACAAAACTCAACAACACGCATACAGATAAATTAAAAAGTATTTCAAACAACATCATTCGACATAATAAAGATTCCTCACTCTGTTTTATAACGTGATAAAAGGAATCCACTTGATTCCTTTATTTCAGTTTCTCGCGTTTACATAGGCTTCTGATAGCGCAGATAATTTTTCAGATTTGCTACAGTGACTTGTTTTCTTGTATTTTCGAGATCCTTCATTTTTTAGAAAAATTCGTCTTTACCAAAGTGCCACATGGTTATCCACTCGTCACCAAAACTAGACGCCTGACATGGGCACCATCAAATTATTTGTTCTCTTAGTACTACTCTCTTAATTTGTGATACCCTAAGACTCTACCTCTAAGATTATAATATTATTTCCTAATTATGTAGCAAAGCAATATTACATATTTGGAAATATATGCTTATACAGTATGAAGCAGTTATTAATCTATTAACAATGATCTGTATTTATTATATCTACCAAGCTATCTCAGTCACATACTTATAAATTTAAAACACAAAGAAAAACAAAGATGAAATTTAATTTATACCAAAATTACAGTATAATCTTCATATCTAAATAATGTTATGTTTCATTTATTTATCTTGATTTATCTTTCTTGATTCATGGTTTACTTTTATAACGTACACGCTAATATTCACATTCATAGACAGCAAAGCATTTCACGTATTTGATGGAAAATTCCTAAGAGATTTCTAATTTGGATTCTAAAAAAATGTAAATTATTCCACATACCTCTTTGTATGTCTGAGTTATCGTTCTTACATGGAAATCGATGAGTAGATAGATAAAATTCTTTTAGTCGGCTTTAATTAAAATTTTGATACCAATCTATAGTTTTGGTGTTTAAGATATATATATTCTAAATTTCATTCTTTTGGCTTTCTGCGTCTTTGTGTTATTTTGTTTACATATAAACAGATGGAAAAATATATGTAATGTGTTTAAGCTCTACGATGTTATGGAACTAATCTCCATTAGAAAGTTTCAATTATGTCATTAACAGAATTTATGTCAGACAATTGAAAAATACGAGTTTGATATAAATCAGCTTGTAAAAATATGGGCATGAGATTATATTTAAACAATTGATTTAATTTGTATATAACTAATATTCCTGGCATGATGGTAAACTT
>JAPMOQ010048238.1:1289660-1308974 GCA_026543055.1 Argiope trifasciata
AGAATATGAGATTCTATTATTTTGCAAAGCGAAAGAAGCGCTGATCCCTTTCATCTTATAAGAAGAATGATGTATGCCGATAGATAATGCATCATTTATTCCAATGAGATATGCATAGTTTTTTTCCTTTTCTTTTACTCTGATCGAACACTCTGGATCAGCTTACTTAGCGCTGATGTATTCTGGGCTTACCACTTTCAGCAGTTTGACGAAAAAGTATGAGGTTGCATGGAAGTATAAAACAAAAATCTATCATCACACGTAGTAAATATTAAACATCCTCATAGATCAAAGACTTTCGACATGGCAACAGTTTTAAAAGGTCACAGCAGTATAAAAAAAGGAATAAATAATGTATTTTTATCTATGCATTATTCATATTCATATTGAAATTCTAGAAAATTATAATATCGATATTAATAAGAGATTCCCAAAGTAATTCACAGTGCTATATCCTAATAAAGGGATAAATTGCAACATAGAGTATTTAACAGCTTTAATTATAATTTTTTAAAGAAAATTGCAATATAGATATATATATATAATCCGAAATTTTTTATTACATTATTACGGGAGCTGAAACTAAATATTATACACCATTTTTATGCTAATTTTATATAAAAAAATTAAATAATTTAATTTTTATAATATATATAAGAAAACTTAACTCGCATTTTATAACTGTTTTGGTAAAAGTATTTTCTCTTTTTCCCTATGAGAAAATAACACTCCATCCATTCATAAGTGGGACACATTAAAGGATTTGACTACTTTTCTAAGATTATTCCGTTATGAAACTGTTTTAAGATCTCAGAAGTTTAAAAATAGCAGCTTGTGTTTACAAAAATATGGTTTTAATAAAAATTCTATATAAATTGATAAAACGCATATATATATATATATATATATATATATATATATAAGTAGGGATAAAAGTGTTAGGATTGTTTCAAATCGATTTAAGCTGGTTAATGATTTAATTTAATTAAGATAGATAATGGCTTTAAGAAAATGATGTTCTTATATGAAGACTCGAAATTTTTTATCGTGTATTTCATTTTCACTTGTTTTGTAGAGAAGAGAATATTTTATATTTCGGCTGTATAAAAATTATGGTGCGGGGCACGTACTTTAGGTAAAATTGAAAATATTTTAAATTCATCTACTTAATAATGAGCGTATGAAGTAATTTGTCCTTAACTAAAAATTTAATGACTGTGACGCTCTCTTTTCCAAATCAGGGATATCTCGACAAATTCTTGTATTAGAGAGAAATTATTGTGTTAGTGAGAAAACAATAATTTTTTAACTCAAAATGCATTTTGATAATTCAGTTAGTTTAAAGTCAAAATTTTCTTGCTATTACAAACCTTCCGCTAGTGATTTTGCAATTTGTAGGAACGGGACCATGTGAAATGTTGGTGTAACTATGAATCATGCCAGGCGAAATCGTTGCTGCAATTGCTGATAATTCACTATCATCACTACAAAAGACTTCTGTATAAATTCCTGGTTCACAAAAGCAAATAAATTTATTTTCAAACAGATAGATTTCACTACTTGTATTTAATTACTATCGTTTGAGGACTACGCACTATGGAAGCCAACTTATTAGTCAGATACTAATCAATACATTTCTAATTAAATTTTAATGGATAATATTTATACCAACGTGAACTAAATACACAAGTAATCGACTTTCATTTAAAGAAAGCATGGTTTTGAATGGAATTAAAATCTTTTGTTAGTCTAAATTTATTGAATGTTTATGAAAATTGACATTTATATATCATTCTTAAAAAATATCAAATGAGCTTTGATATTTTGTTCGTGTTAATTTTTAACTGGATTTACTTAAATAAAAAAGATTTATAAGCGATTCATCATCCTACTTGTTTCTAATTGTCTATATTGATAAATATTAAATTAATAACAGGTGGACATTCTTTTAAACAGTGGACATTGATAATTTGTTAATGTTTTTCAAGATCTGAATTAAAACGATAAACAAATTCGAATGCATTATTAAATAAAAGTATAATTCGATTTTGAAGGAACAGCTCCTTTACAAAATTCTTTTATATGAATAGGAGAAAAATTCACTATACAGCATCTGTCAGTGATATAACATCGGAAGATTTTTTTAGTAACAACCATATTACTGCTCATAACTTCGTATTAAATCATCTGGACAGGCAGTTAAAGATATTCTTGCCGTCGCATCGTAAATAATATAAACTGCAGAGGGAATCGAATTGGCCGAGTTCACAGCATTTGGGAGATAATAAAAGAGCTTCATAGAATTCCCAGAAAACAACATTTTCTAAACGAATTTTATTATTTCTCTTAAATCAGTGTGGATTGATAAATTGCTTCGAAAATAATAATGTACCTTAATTTTTTTATATTTTGAAACTATCTGTTGAATAATTTCGTTCTTATGCTAACGTTTTTTATTCCCTTTTTTATAACTTTACTGACTGATTACTGATTATATTTGGTTCGAATAGTGTTGAATTTTAAATCTTTTCTTGCTGTAGGTGCATCGAATTTTGTACAAGTCTGCTTTGAATGAAAATATTCCGCATACAATTTCGGTATATTTAATTTTAATTTTTTTTTTTCATTTTATATTATCTCCATTTCTGCTGCATCATGTGGTAATATATTTGAGAAACAAAATTAATTTCAAGATTTTATGCTATTAATAATGATGAACTGTAAAATAAAAATCTTAAAGTAAAATAGTTTCAAAATCATATTGGTTATTATTTTTCTTTGCAATGAAAAGTATTACTCTTTCGATTTGCCCTCAAATTCTTAAGATCAATCGATGTACTCTCGAATATTGGAACGTACTTGTTACACTTTCAAGGATAATACAAATTATTTATAAATTCCCTCAATAATCGGTAATCGGAAATTTTAAGAGATTAAAATATGAAAAAAAACCAGATTGAACCAAAAGAAATCCAGATTAAATCCTTCAAGTTTTCAAAAATCGGGAAATATATATATTTGTTATATTTTGTTTATACAGGCATATGATTAATTTCTTTCAATCTTTAAAAGCGAAATAAAAATTTTACTTTTACAATACCACTTTATTCTTTAACTACATATTTATTTTAATTTTAGAAGTTAAGCAATTTTAGACTATAAAAATTCGTCTATAAATTCCAGCTCATCGTACAGTATGAATATTATTAAATTCTGTAACCTCCTTGAAAATGTGTTCCATTAGTAAATCTTTTAAGTACTTTCCTACGGGATAGATTTGGTCATAAACTCAAATGCAATTTGTCGTCTCCACAATTTAACAGGCCAATTATTATCGGCATGAGTGTAAACTAATCCCACAGGGTTTTAGAGGTAACATGTACTAATTTATTAAGCAAAAAATTATTCTAATGATGCAATTAGTTAGGAGAAAATTTACAAGTATTTAATTAAATAAATTGAATTAATAGAAACAGTAGATAGATGGCGTTATTTGTAGATAATAAGTGAACGAATCTGAAACTGCGCCATTCATACTAAATAAATTTGAATGTCATTTTCATACGTCAGTATTTAATAATTGTGATTAGGTTTAAAAATAAAATAAGGAGAATTCAGTTAAAAAGTAATCATGTGAAAACAGATTTAGTTTTAACTGGTTTTTTTTGAGTAACGGTAACAGCAGTATTTATTGAATTCATTTATAGAATACATATAAAATTTTACTTTTATGATGCTCAGTTTGAAAGAAATTAAACTCAACCCTCCCCGTTATGAAGAGTTTAAATTTATCTCATTAGTTGAGATTTAATCTCAGACAAAGTAAAATTGAATCTGAATGCAATTTTACCACTCAGGGAAGAGTTACGTGAAGAATTCCTGGAAGTGATTTCAATTGTAGTAAAATATAAGAATCTCAAATTGAATTAAATTCCACACAAAGGCTCTAAAGATCTTTTTAACAAAGGATGGATTTACATAAGATTCATTTCGACACTAAATTAATATAAAATGCAAACGTTTAGTAGAAAATAATTTATTCAATAAATTACCGAAGATCCCGTTTGTCTATTACAACATGAATTAAATACAATTTCAAAATGATTGATATGTTTAAATTCATTTTAAACTATTCATTAACTTATTTGAACATTAATAGTGCATTCATCCTTTCAAACTCTTTACTTTATAGTTCAATAAAATGTGTGTGCAATATGTTTATAAATAAAATTTTACTTTTTTTTTGAAAAAATTAGTAAATTTCAGTCTTGATTTGCTTTTGTTTAGGTCATGATAAGAAAAAATATTTCTTTGTCTTTCATTTTTCAATTTGTTATGTTTATTGCATTATTCCCAAGATTCTTTACAGGCTTGAAAAGAAATTTAGTGAAGTACTATTCTTCAAAATCACTGTAAAATTTAATTTTATTATATATATTTAAATTATTAATCAATTTAAGTTTAATTCTAAATTTACTTTCAGGGTTAATCGCTTTAAAATAAAGTGTTACCATTTTTGATCAAAATAATTCTGTATAGAATTACCACCGGTCATAATGATATATGAAGAATTTCTAAATCTTTATTCATTGGAAAATAATAAGTAATGCATAAGATATTCCAAAACGAAAAGAAGGCAATATTTTATGCCAAACTGTTTTTAGAACAATATTATAAATATAGTTCATGTGGGATAGTACAATAATAAATAATGACCTAGAAAAGTAAACACTGATCTTATCATGTACGAAATGAGTGGGCTCGGTTCAGTGGAAATCCTTTCATTTAAGTCCTAAGTTATTTCACTGAATCCCTACATATTGATAACACTGAAACATTATATAATATTTACACTGAATCACTTCATAGTCTGTATTTTAAAATAATACAAGGTTGTTACATGAATCCAAATGTTTGCATACCCACTGTGCAGAAACTCAGTCATAAATCATGTTTTGTAGAATTATGTACGGAACAGTCAGTTTATCGACAGCTGAACAGCAAATTCATGTGTGATGATCCAACAATTCTGCTGTATGAGCCACTGCAAAGTCAAAATCGTATAACTGTCGGTCACACACAGTACGAGAATGCTCAGGATACTGTGGACTCTTGATTGTTATGCATCCCGCATCGTAATGTTGCCATAATCTAATTGCAATTCATCATCACAAGCACTAACTTTTTCATCATATACTAAATTTGCGAAGGATAATCCAGTTCTTTACAAAAAAAAGTTCTAAAATGGAGGATTATATCATGCAACGAACTGCAGCAACAGTGCTGAAAAAGAATCATATTGAAACAAAGGAATCAATTATACAAGGGCATGCCATCTATAGGTTAAAATATTAACTCAGAATTGAAACAACACAATTTCAGCAAAGGTCTACTTAACATTTGATCATGCTTTATGAAATTCAAAAAATTAATAAAAATAATAAAATTAGTCAAATTTGGGGGTCTTTTTATTTTTATAACAATATATAATATTTTTCAAATTAGAATTGCCAAATTAGTGAAAAAAAATGAATTTTATTTGATTTGATGTATTGCATTTACTATCTAGATTTTATTAACAATTTTTTTATGTTTTCGAATTACATACCTTTAGTATCAATTAACTATTGCTCTAAATGGTAATTAAATCTTATTTCATATCTCCTTTTGTTAAAAACTAAGTTTAAACGAATTTTTAAAAACTTTGAATTTTTTTTAAAGTATGAATAATTTTGAAAACTGCACGGTTCCGAAACTCCAGTAGATGCTTGAAGAAAGTTGAAGATAATACTTTTTCTAATTAATATTAAAACTGAAATAAATTTACAGTCAATATCAATCCACAAATATAATGCAAAATTTCTCTATTAAAATTACCTTCTTAGCTAAAAAAATTACTTTTTTGCTCCATAATCATTAATTTCATATTTCAGTGAATTTGCGTCTGAGTAAAGGTTTACATTTTCGGACTGTAAGTAGTTCCATACAAGCATATAAAAGTAAAATGCTAAATTTATATAACTTTTTTCTTGGGTTTCCAGAAGCAATATCAAAGCCAAAAGTTTTATAGAAAATAATACAATATATAAATTACTACAGGGCAATAAATTATGCTACACCATCAAAGAAAATTATTTTTTTTTAATTCTACAAAACATATAGTTTTAATCTTAATAAATTGTAAGATGAGGCAATTAATATTTTTACATCAATGCATTCAGCATTTAACAATGATTTCATTCATTATTTCGTATAGCTTTTAAATAATATATTTTCAAAGTCAGTAACAATCTACTAAAGTTAACAAATTCATAAAACAAATTTATTTAGTAACGTGTTGTAAATAAATAAAAAAAGTTTGTTTTAAAGTATTATTATCCATACATTATGTTTGATTTAAAAATAACCACCAAGTATTTGTAAAAAAATATTTTAACATAGCTACAGATATTTAATTGATAAAAAAATCTAATGATAAAGAAAAGTAACTCAGATTAAACTTTCTATATTAGTAACTAAAAAGAAACCAAAAAAGTAACTCTGGACGATAAAGAAAAAGTAACGAAATCATAATTTAAAAAATTAGGATCTTGTTGTAAATAAATAAACAAAAACATTTAGTCTGTTTTTAAGTATTATTACTTTTACAGTTTTTCCAATTTAAAAATAGCCAACATATAAAAAGAAAAAAATCCATATTTAATTTATAAAAATTTATAAAAATTTATAAAAAGAAAAAAAATCCTTTTAACATAGCTACAAATTTCAAAATGATAAAAAAATCTAGTGGTAAAGAAAAAGTAACCAATTGATAAAAAACAAATAGAAAAGTAATTCGGTTACAATTTTCTAGATAAGTGACTAGAAAGTAAAAAGTAACTAATCCTTAGTTCAAATATTTTAGGAACTTGTTGTAAATAAATAAAAAAAAACATTTAGTTTGTTTTTAAGTGTTATTACTGATATAGTTTGTCCAATTTAAAATTATCCAACATGTATTAATAAAAAGAAAAAATCATTTCTATATAGTTACGAATTTCTAAATGATAAAAAAAAAATATCCTAAACAAACTTATTAGCAACAGCGCACTACAACATTTGTATTAAACCGCTACGAAACATTTAAGTTCATCTTCTGACTTTCAATAATTATTCGATTCCTCCCAAAATCTTCAATTCAACTCAATTCCGTAACGAGCTATTCACTACGGGTCGAGAAAAAAAAAGAAAAGAAAAAGAGCTGTCAGGGCCTGCTTGCAGAGCACTCTTATTGTAGGTGACCTTTCCGTGTCACTCGAGTTAATTGACTCAATCGAACAACATTCGTCCATTTAAGTTCCTGGTTCTTTCCCCTAATATCCCTGCTCGAAAAGAACCGCACCCAGTTCTAATCTGAAATCCGTAAAATATTGAATGTGATTTCGAGCTTCAATGTTGCACGCGATCTGCTATCGTAAATTAATTTTCCCTTATTAATGAACTCGAAGTAAATGCGATTGCATGCCAATTAATATTCCTGAATTAGTTATTCTGTTCGTAAAAGCACTTAATCAGGAGCAGTTTAGTTTAGCAATGTTTGAGTAGGAGTTACAGAAATTTTTTGAAGTGTTTTCTATGTAATTTTTGTGAAGCAGTGAAAGAAGAGTAATGAGTTGTTTGAATTAAAATTGTATGCATTTAATTACATAATTTCCATTTGTGACGTAAAATATGTAATAAAAATGTTTCGTTTTATATTGTGAAGTTGAAAAAGGTTGTTTGAGCTTCTTTTTTGAAATGTTAATCGTATCTTTGTTTCGAAAGAGAAGTGTTTAAGAAATTGCAAGAAGGAGAGCGATTGTTTTAAAAGAAATTAAATCATAGTCTTTTTTTTTCAAGTTGTATTTAAAATGATTGCATGTAAAACAAAAGATAAAAAGTTGCATGACTTAGTTTAAAACTTTTTAATGGTAACTTAACATTTTATTATATGTGTCTATATCGTTTATGCCGACGCCATGTCAGAATTACCGCTTCTTCCCCTTGATCCGCTAACCCCGATTGGTGCATGATTATTCTTTTTCTGTGAGATGAGTGAATGCCACCTTTTCCCTGTAAATAGGAGCTGTGCAGCTGCATGCTGTGACTTGTGAAGTAGTTAAGGGGTACACTTGACTCTAGTTGGCGCTACTGAAAATACAAGAAATGCTCAATTCGTTGAAATCGCTAGCAGATAACTATCATTTGGCTTGTACAGAGCCGTAAGCCACAACAAAACAATGTTAAGTATTTCTATTTTATTTTTGAATAAAAATATTTATGTTTTCAAATGTTTTCTCAATTGAAAAGATGAGAAATTGTTTTAGAATGAATCGAAACGCAACACTATTTCTTTCAAATTGTGTTTAAAATTAATGATATGAATCGAAAGATAAAGAGTAGAAATGTTTAGTTTTAAAAATTTCTGTTTCTTACGGTACTTATCATAGAGAAACCTACTGACTAAGTCAGTAATTTTAAACCAAAAGGGCGTCTCTTGGTTTTTCAGTAGCGACATCTAGTGCCAAAAGTAGCATCAAGTGTCAAGTTATAGCTACTCATATGTCACAAACCTTTGTACGGGGCAGACTTCATTCATGCTTTTCATTCTCTCGTTCTCAGGAAGACGGCACACACATTCGCTTGCACAACCACATTTTACAGGGGGATTCTTTCACACATCTCACTGATGAAACAAATGGAGGAATAATCATATTCTACTACGGTACTCCCAGATCATTGGAATGAAGCGCTACCTCTAAATCAAAATATCGGCAGTTTAAAACTTTTTCAAGTTAACATATAATTTTATTTATCAGACATATTTTCATGGTTTATACCGTTTTCTTTAAAATTTACCAATTAATATTTGCATGTGAACATTTATTTCATAGTAAAATGAATTTTTTCAGCTTGTACATACATAGAAATTTCAGAAACTTTATATTCAAGATAAAAATGACTTGTATTTTTCTGTCTGGCAATCTAGTTTCATAATGATTGCAGATTGTGTCTGTAATTTTCAATGCTGTTTCTATTCAATCTAGCTATGAAAAGTTTATCTTTAACTCTAACATTCAAGTTATTATAGAATTATTACAATGATTTATAAATAGGATTATTTATATTGCCTCCCATACAGTTTATAAAATTTAAACAGAGCATGAGACCAGATATTATTTCTTACAAAAATGATGTTATAAAGCCAACATTTGGCCGTTTCTTCTGCTCAGAAATGGTATCTTACATAATATAGAATGTTGGTAAAGTAAGTGGTTTAAGCCATACAATCTTATGTATATCATCATATTTAGTCATAAAAAAATCTATGCAGCAAAGGGAAAATCATAAAAAAATTCCATACCCCAAATAGAAAATAATACTATTCATTTCCAACAGTATACATATAGCATTAAATTTCCTTCTATAATATCATGATACTATTCGTAAAATAATATAATAATAATAGTTATTACGAGGTTATATTCAAATTAAAAGACCAGCTCTTCTTGAAGAAGAACAATCCTATGAGAAAAAATTCTTTTTATATAATAAATTCTCAACTTTATGTATTCAGAAATGTTATTAATACATATGTTACTACTACAGTTAGTAGTAGATTATTATTAAAAATAACAGAAAAATTAGTTAATCGATTTATACGCTTACCATTTTTTAATAACTACTGATAATTATTACTATTTAGAGTTCCTATTACTATTTCTTTCATAGTTGTCGCATCCATCATAAAAGACATATCTAATGAAATGAAGCGTATAAATTTATGATTCTTAAATATATAGATTTGAAGAAAAATCTTTAAAAATTCTATAATTTTTATTGAAATAACGGGAATTTATATTCCAAGAATTTTCGATAAAAGGAATCTGATTTTGCAGATGACGATTTAAAAGTTTATATCTTCATTATTTTTTTAAACAAAACAAAAAAAAAAAGAATTTTCGGATTTTTTAATCTAATACCAATGCAATGTTACGGAATAGATTGCTAATGTTAATTTATGTTGAAATTAAAATTTACGATCAAAGAGATTTAGTTAAAAAATTCTGGATTAATTATATTTTTCAAAACTTTTACATTAGGACTCACCCTGATTATAAAGCGTTCATGCAAAAAATTCGGACTTTCGATTTAATGATTTTTCTTTCTTTTCCTCTTATACATGCACGCAACTTTAAAAAAATGCAAATTCGATATAAAATTTCCAAAGCGAAGTTACTCTACCGTTTCTATTCTTAGATTTAACAATTCATAGAACAACTGAAATTTAAAAGAGTACTGTATTCATTGGGGTTCAGACTGAACTTCTATTCCTTTTAGAAATATAATTTTTCGGTCTAAGAAAAATAAAAGAAAAACTGTGGAATTCTCTTAAACCATAGTTTCGAATGATTTCAGAATATATATATTTAAAAAAAATTTCATTGCTCTTGAATGAAATCGGTTTAATTTATTCAGTAATCAATTCAATACTTTCTTAAATTTAACAACGTCTTTTTGGGGTAAGGGAATTGAATAGAATAACCTTATTTCGGTTAACGACAGATACATGTTTAGTAATGATGACCTTTCTGGTATACATTTAAACTGGTGAGTAGAATAATAATTATAGACATGATTTTGTGTAAAGTGAATTAATATAAATTGTTATTGATTGCTTGGTAATTACATTGTGAAAAAAATAATATAATAATGACCAAAACATTTGATGCACACAATTTAAAACTCTACAACTTCAGAAATAGTGAAAAAGTTGATTTTAAAATTTTAGTTGGACAAACTGAGCGAAAAAAAGCTGTATTTATAATAAATGACTGGGAAATAAATTTAAAGATTCATTTAAAATTCATTCTATTATCTTAGAATATTCAAATAAACAATGACCTTACCCTAGTTCATTACTTTTTTTTCTAGTAAAATTATAAATTAAGTATTTTTGCAAAAGGGTATGATTGAAAGAGCAATACTTTATTGGATTATGGAAATATTTGTATAGATCCTTGTTTATTTGCGTTAGCATAATTAATATATCAACTTACATCATTTCTATCCGGAAATAAGTGGAATATATTTTTAAAAAATTAAGTGCCAAATTTTAAATACTTTACTTTATCAAAATGCCCCACATTTGCATTAAAAACAGGTTGAAATACATGGTGGATTCACCAAATATAAATACGATTCTGTCTTGCTGCGTGAAAATGTCATTATAACGTCCCTTTTACTTCTTATCCAATAAAGGGCAGTTTTTCTTCTCACCTTTTAGAAATTCCAGAAGCATTGTTAGTTTCTTTCATAGTCGACGCAAAACCGATGCCAACTCGAATAAGATAAACTTAATATGTGTTCCTAGAAAACTCCATTAGTTCATCCACGTGCCTAGGGAGAGAAACACGTATTTCTTATTTTTGTAGTGAGGACTGCGCTGGGGAAAAGTATTTCATCTTCATCAATATTAGGTGCCTATCGGATTTTGTAGGCCCCGTGGGTGGGTGGTGCTCAACACATTGGCTTAGGAAGAGCGCTAATAGGGGACCAGTAATAACACATAAGCTCCCAGCGAGATCTTTCTTTATTAGTTATTGCATGGATATTATTTTTTTGGGAGGATGTAATTTTACTCCTTGTTATTGGTAGTTAAAATGTTTATAGAGAATTTACGTCCTAAAACAATCCTGTAGTGATTTGTTTTTCCATTTCCATGCATTGAATATCATCAAATATAGGACGGAGTAATCATGCTTGTAAACAAAATGAAGATACTTTCAGTTTTTTATAATGTCGTGTATATATAATGTGTATATAAAGTATGCATTGTGATTTTCTGTTTCTGCCCGTTAAATAATCTTTTGTCATTTTAATAATGAGAAGCAGTCATTAAGCATCTGTAAGATATATACCAATTTGAGAGTTTTATCTTGGAGTTCTAGAACTCAAGATTCATATCCTGCTGATTGAATGTGTGATATACATATTGACATGGTATAGACATTACTTGATGCTTAGATGTGTTTTGTCAAAAGAAATAAATTCATAGAATAATAAACTAATAACTTATATTTCAGAATTGAGACGTATAGAGAAATGAAATAAATCAATTAATGCTCAACTTATTTTCTCAAAAAAATGTGTAGATGGAAATATAGCACTTATGTTTGACTTCTTATAACGTGGAATTTGTGATGGGCGAGGAACGGATATGAGGTTTAAGAAAATATTCGTATAGATGAATGTAAGAAAAATGTTTTACTCATTCACACATTTTTTGTAATTGGGAATACATAAAAAATATTTTTTTAACATTTTATTTTTATTGAGGTCAGAGCATTTAAATACCTTAAAGTATTTTTTGATCAAAATTAATAATTTTAAGTATAAGTCTATATAAAGACTAAGGAAATAAATGCTTGCTCCATGTTGGAACACTTTGCATGAATATTAAATATAGCTAAGCAGGAATTTATTTCAAAATTTTCATTCTTTTTTCGTGGATTGATTATCATCATCAATATTTTTTTTTTGTTATAGTGATTTCAAAGGCTTATAATAGATAATTCTGCATTTATGTTAACATTAGTCATATTTTCGTAGTTCTGCAAATTTCACGAATAACACAACTTCTATTGATAAAATACGGAAAAAGGAATCATTCTAGAATTTATAGAATCTCAATAGAAAAGTTTTAATTTTAGTACTAGATATTTTCTGCCTCATTTCTACATGACAATTATTGTTCAGCTCCTCTAGAGTTAGAAATAAATTTATGATTTATTCAGAGATTACTCCATTTATATCTAAGGAAGATTTGATGAAAGCATTGAAGTTTACCAGGTGTTGCTTTGAAGACATTGAAGTTATGAGGCTTTGTTCAAGAAATACCGGAAGCCAAAAGTCTGGAAGGAAAGGAGTTGGGGAGAACTCGACATAATCTAATAATTTCCTTGTTCCTAAATGGTTATTTGTTAAGATATTTGAAGATTATGGTTTAGAAATAAAGATTTGAAAGAAAACCGATGCTGCCATTTAAATGAAAGGGATAGAATAACATTGATGTTATTTTTTTAATGACGAAATTCTGTTTCGATACATTGATATATAATTGATCTTACCATATCATTTTTTTTGTATGATATGTAATTTTAGGCCTGATATCTAGTAATAACGTTTTAAAAATGATTACGCTTCATTAAAAATATTCAATAAATATTGAAGGTCATATTAAAAGTTTATCATTTTCCGAGCTTAAATAACAACATTGATTTGGAAACTGTATCTGTACTATTGCTATTCCTGATCGGTAAGTTTTCTGGTGAGGAGGATTGCTTTGCAAATATAGCCCTCCAAGCGGCGAAAACGTTTTTTTCTGGAAAGCAATTCCTCTCCGAAACGGGAGGAACCGTGTTTCTTCGTTCTGTTGAGTTGTTTCCAAGAAGGGCGCAAACGGTTTTTCTCTACTTTCAATTGAACCTTCGAAAAGGGCAAGACTGTGCAGTTCCTCTTCGTTAATGACCTTTTTGGCAGTGATAGATTAATTTATGATACTAGAAGGGGGTAAAACCCTCTAAAAGCACTTAGTGCACATAAAAGAACTCCTTATCGTTAAATGGTTTAAGTAGGAAGTATTTTATGTGTTTTTCAGAAACTTATAAGAAAGATTCTTCTCACTAAATTTTACCTATCAAAATAATAATTTAAGAACTCATTCCTTAATAAAGCAAAATATTTCTAAATAGATTTTCCCGTAAAATGTTGCTATTAAATAATTTTAGAATACGCCTAACGTCTTCAAAAGAATAACAAAAATAAAAGGAATTTATTTTATTTATTTATTTAACTACTGTGCCTCAAAATGCATAATATGAATACGTTGATAGATTTTTAGTTAAGAAATCAAGACTGTTTGTTGGAATTTGATTTTTGATGCAAGAATGTTTCAAATTTCTTTTTCATTTTTTTAAATACAGCATAAAGTCTTCATGTCTACTTTTCATGTTTTAATTTAATAATTTGTGTTTAAATTAATTTAATTTAATTTTTTGTGTTTTATATAAGTTAATTCGCTGTAATATAAATTTATATTATAGTTTCCGAATTATATATTGTAATATATTTATAACAGCCATACTATGAAATTCGTTTTTTGTAAATCGCTAGATGCAAAAATCCCCAAAAAATTAACTACACATAAACAGCTGGTCCTAGATTTATAAAATTTGGTACATAATTATATCCTGACCAATTGATATTCGATAATTAGGAACTTTTTTAAAATTGTAAATTTTTATTTATTAAATTTGAATTTAAATTTAATCAATCGAAAAGCTTATTGGCAATTGTGTCACATTAAAATTCAAAATATTAACTTTCCAAAAACATTTTAGTTATCAGGACAATTTTTCTTCAGATTTTATAGACAATTCAGAATAAACTTTAGAATTAATTTGTAACATTTCTTTTTTATAGAAATGAAATTGAAATCAATTTTGCTATTTTGCCGTAACGTTTTGTCGTTACTTTCTTAACGTTGAGAAAAAATGATTTTTAATGATATATTTAAATAATAATTAACATTATGTACTAATATTTCATATGATATGCTATAATTGATGTACTCAAAACTAACGACATCATCAATACTTTAATGATGAATGAATGAGTACTTTAATGAGCACTTTAAATTAGTTAGTAAAATATTTTTTAAAATGTGACGTATGAGATACTTTATATACATTGTAACTAATCCTAATTCAAAATAATAATTCTCTAAAACTATTTAAAAATATTTCTATAATTTCATATGTAAAACTAACAGTTTCAAATATTTGTAAAGATTAAATTTGAAAAGAAAAAAATAATCTTACTTTTAGCGATTCATTCTGGAGTATCTTGAAGAAATAGGAATCATGGGCGCTATGATTATAATCAAATGATCACTAGCTTGAAAATAGAAATAAAAGGCTCAATCCAAATTAAACTTTCAGTACTTTATCAAATTTAATTTCGGATTTATACCTGTTTCTGTTCGTGATTAATGTGCCGTATTCTATACATTATTCACTGTACTATTTCTTCATTCAGTTCGTTATTAATAAATCAATCAAATAAGCTGTAGATTTTTGAACAATATATAAATTCAACCAATAGTATTTAAATATGAAAAAATTATTCCCAAAGGCGCTTCAGTTTCTTCAAGATAAGATTCTTTGAATAAGAAAGCATTACAAAATGTGTAAAAAGAATCAATCCAAAAATTTTGGTTAAAAATTAGTAAAATTAATTATGAAGGTTTCTTAGTTGCTACAAACATATTCTTGTTATCATTTCCAATAATATTTATTTCGGTTTGTATTGTGTTTCGCCATGATTTCATTGAGTAATATGGCAAATGCGAAATCATTAAATTTGAAACATTCGATTCATTACTTACACATTCCGGCCTTCACAACTTTAAAAAAATGTACTTACCTGTTTACTATGATATTTTCAAAATATAGATTCTAAGACAGATTGTGTTGAAGCACTGGAAAGTGTTTCTTTCTAAAAGAAATATTTGATTTTAAAACAAAACTGTATTTTAACTGAAAAATAACTTTTTATTTAAAGCAGGCAGAAATATATCAAAATAGAAATTTAAAAATATATATATATATTTTTTCTTTTGAAAATCGTGATTTATTATTTTTACAAAAGCGTTTTGGTTTATTTCATGCAAATAAGACCTTCATATATAAAATAAATAACGAAAACTACTGTTAGTGAACTGCAATTAATAACGCTTCGTATCTCACTAAAAATTGATTTCACCAGTTGGAAATTTTGAAAAAAAAATTAGTGAATTTTTTTCTTTCTTTTTAGTTTCCTTTTAAAATTTTCTTTCAATTTTTAGGGAAAAATAGAAAGATCCTATTATTAAATGCAAGAACGCCCTTAAATGATATTTTCAAACATTTATATTAATTCCAAAAGCTTTGAAAAGTGTTTCAAGGAATTATCGAAGTGTATGCTCCTCTATGAAATGGCAAACGACATTAATTGGTGTGATGTTATAATTAAGACGTAAATTTTTCATCTCTCAGTGTAAAAGATATCTTAAATTACGTCTCTAAGAAATAAAGAGTAGGAAACACAAATTTTGAAAATTATATGCGTTCGGAAAAAGAATATTTATTTGCATTAAATATTACTTATATCCTTTGCAGAAAAAGTGTAAATGTGTAGCAAGATTTTAGCTCGTTTATATTTCCAAATGTTTTTCTTCATTTTTATGTAATTTTTTTAATAAAAAGATAATTTATAGTACAGTGTCTTATGTAAAAATGTTGGAATAAATACAGATATGTTATAATTAATTTAATAATACAAAAATTACAAACACAACGATTTTAGCATGATTTTAGCACATTTATATTTCTAAATGCTTTTATTCTTTTATATACATATGCGTGTGTGTGTGTGTGTGTGTGACAATCAATTTAATTATACAAAAATTTTAGTTTGAAAATTTAAGGCCTCTATTCAAAATATTTTTTCCCTTTCCTAGATATGAATTCATATCGCCGTTTCATTTGAAACTACATATTGCTAATACGAAAAAAAAGTTGGTGAGTGAAGAGGGGAGGGGAGGGAAGTGGTCATCAATAAGATAAGATAGTCAGATAGTTAACAAACCAGTATCCCTACTAGGTTGATTGGAAACCCGAGGATGGGAAGGAGAGGAAGTGGAAAATGCTCGTTTCTTTTTCGGACATTGTCTCGTGTGAAACTGATATTTTTTTGAAGTAACCTATTGACGGATACAGATAAATATTTGAGAGGCCATCCTCTGAATAATTAGGCGCTCAGAGGGATAGAATTGAATGTTGAATCGATGCCAAATCAGTCACTCCTCAACCCTTTCGGAATTCTTCAGAAAATTTGATGCCCTGTCACAAACGCTATAAGAAGTGAAATAAATCAACAGACTCATCAATTTGACTTTATAACTTGAATTTATTTCTCTTTTCTTTACTGAAAATCAATGAATGTGATATTATTTATCATCGAAATTAAATTAGGAAGAAATTGTAGTATATCTATTTACTTTTATGAAATTAAACGATGCCTTGAAAACTTTCGACAATGACATTATAATAAACTAAATGCATTTATTATATTTATTGCAATCCGCTGTAAGAAATTGTTCGCATAGATTTTTTTTTTAATTTCTCACTTTTTCTCTTTATGAAAAGTTGATACTGGTGTTATAAAATTAATAACTTTTAATTAATTTAATAAAATGTATCATTTTTGTAAATATGCAAGGAAAGTTTAGAACCGCAATCTTGAAAATAATAAAAAACGTAATAAAATCAATATCTCCTTTTAAATCGTGTAATTCTCTACATTTTTCTTTTTTACTTTACTACTAAAAATTTCTACAATGATGCAATTATTAAAAAATATATAGTTAACCCACGATGTCCAATTCATTATATAATGTCCAATCTAATTGATTAAAGTTCTCATATTCACTCGAATGCTCTCAGAAAATGCATTTCCCATGGGGTCGATTCATTGGGATCAAATATAAAAGCAATTTGTCATCTAGAGTGCTTTACAAATTTAATCAACCACTTATTAACTGCAAGAGGCTACAATTAATTTCTAAAAATGGAATTCTCTAACTTGACATGCAAAGAGACATGATGCAATTAATTAGAAGAGTGTTTACTGATACTTTATTGAATAAATTAATTTCGATGGAAATAAATTTATCTGCAGGACCAGCATTTGTTTCGCATGGTATTTATTTTGTTTCCTTATTTAATAAATTGTAAAGTTTGTTAATAATTACCTACTGATTGGATACGCATTCATTTTTCATTTTGATACGTATAATTACTTAAGGAATGTTTGGGAATTAGAAAAATGAATTTCTTAGAGATAATTTGCAATATTTCCTTCAAGCAAATTTTATTCAGCAATATTTCTTCTATAATAAATATGCTTAGATTCGAAAATTTAAATGCGAATGCTATAGGGTTTTCTTTTTACTTACACATATTCGAGAAAACAATTTTGCAAAGACATATCTGGACAGAGTAAATTATTTTAGATTAAATAATTTACTGTTTAATAAAAAAATCATTTCAAGCCTGAAGCAGTTCAACATTTCTAGAAAATTATTACGATACAGCCACCTTTGGAACCAGGGGATTTAACAGGATTAATGATTGAAAACAAATTCGATTATATATTACATACCTCAAATATATTTAAGTTTTAAATTTTGGGATAATTTAGAAATCATTACATTTCTCCAATTTTCTACCTATATTTCATGCATCCAATAATATTACTATAAAGAGCAGTACCTAAATAAGAAAGCGAATGACAAAAACAATTTACTATTGATTCTTTCTAAAATTAAAATTTAATTGTATCTATAACAACATTTTAAAAACAATTATTAAAAAACATTATTACCAGAACCTCTCAATATGAAAAAATAAGCCGATTTTTGATACCATAATAATAAGAGATATGAAAAAAATAAGGATAATATGATAGTAGCAAAAATATAAAAAACATTTGAATTTCACGACAACAATGAAATATAATGTAAAATACTCCTAAAATATCATTAAAAGTTAGTATCGAAAGTATCGATCCTAAAATATTACTAAAAGTTAATCGAAAACTAGTTAAAAAAATTAGATTACGGAAAAGATGATATATATATATATATATATATATATATATATATATATATATATATATCATCTTTCATATGTTATCACCAAAGAATACAATGATTTCTTTTAATTTTAATTAATTAAAGCTACAATTAATTATTCCAAAAATGCATCATTTCGGACGTTTCCATTATCTAAAGTATATGTATTCATGTACCATATTTTGTAGAGATAGGCCAAGCGGTTTGCTATGTAGAATGAAAATACATAAATACAGATACACAGCCACAAATACATGTATTTTCCTTAAATATCAGTAAATATAATTTAGTCATGCTGAATGTTTATAATTTGAAACATTTAGTAAATTTTAAAATATTTTTTGTGATAGAATATAGCACATTTTTTTTAAATCTATCATTATATTTCTAACACTATACAACTGTGATTTTTAATGAATTGTAATACCTACCACTATTAGTTTCTTCTTTAAGTGTTGAAGAATTTTTCATTCAAATCTTTAAGTTGAAGACATCAAAGGATAATAGAAAGCTCTCTCTCTCTCTCTCTCTCTCTCTCTCTCTCTCTCTCTCTCTCTCTC
>JAPMOQ010048238.1:1311848-1341979 GCA_026543055.1 Argiope trifasciata
GATTGTATATATATATATATATATATATATATATATATATATATATATATATATATAATAAAATACAAACCATTCATTAAAATTCTTATTTGTTGACAGCAAACAAATTCAAAATTAATAAATTTGGAGTAAACAGTTTGTATGTATGTTTGTATGTATGCTTCAGATGCTCCGACATTTTCTTTCTAAGAATAAAAAAAATGAAAAAAAGTCCTAATATGACTATTGTTAACTTTCAAAGGACCTTGAATATTATTGCTAAGTTTGAATTTTTCATCTCAAATAACCGATTTACTTTGACATATTTTTATAATCTTTGCCTCTCATAGTCATTAGCAAAATGAAATGTCGTTAAATGTTCCACTGAAGCCAAAATTATCAAAGGTCATCCATTTTAAATAATGATACTAGTCCATGTAGGTCTGGTCTCATATTTGGAAACTAGCCCCAATTATTTTTCGGAAAAATTCAAAGTTTTTTTGGCACTGTATTTGTAGTGTCAGTAACAATGATATCATTCCAGTTTCAAACATTTTTTTAAATAAAGTTCTAACAAAAATTGAAATTATACACTCAAACATAAACAGAAAAATATTCGTTAGGCTTAATTTTCATCAAAGACTTCTGCATATTAGCAATATGATATTTTATATGTTTAATGCTATTGATTTGCTTGCATTTGTTAAACCGAATAAAAAACTTTTATTTGTATTTGAAAATACCTAACAAATAACAAATGATCTACATCCTTATGTTATTAGTCCATATATTTTTTCAAAATTGAACTGCATTGCTTCTTGTAAACAATCACTAATCAATAAAAGATGATATTTTATTACATCAAAATTCTGACAGAAATAAAGAAGTAAAACAAAAATTTCAAGGTTCCCCAAAGATATTTAAGGTAAAAAAGAAACAAATTTTTGGGTATAAATATCTTTCAAAAATATTAAAAACATAAAATAGTCTTACTCATAAATTAGGATTAAGTTAAACATAAATCATATTTATATGTCTAAGACTACACTTAAAAAAATTATTTTCATACTTTGGCGTTTCGTGCTATTGAAGTGCAATTCAAAAGAAAATATTTCTATCTATCATGAAACCAGAAAATCAGCATATATTAAAGAATACAACTTTAAGACATAAGAAAGCAAAAAAATTTCATCTGATGTGTGCCAAATTGCTAGACAAGTTCTAAAATCGCGTGCGAAAGCCAATAAACCATATCAAAGTTGCAACGCACATGATTTAGTCGAAGATTTTGAAGACATTATTTTTTTTCTTCAAAACTGTTGCGTTAAGACTCCACCCTACACATAAATCCTGTCGTGCAGAAACTTTCTGAATTCGTTTCAATGATATTTTTTTTCTTTTTATGCTCAGATGAAACTTTACAAATTATAACTTCACCGTCAATTCCCTTACTTGAACTTAGTACGTTTTTTTTTTCTATTCTTAGATTTAAATATGTGTAGAATTAACGTAACATATATTTGTGATAAAATCATTTGCATTAGTCTATATATATATTTTTAAGAATAAAGGTTTCCTATTTTAAGTAATTTTGAAATAACTTACATTAAAATTTGAAATAAAGTTAAAAGATATTTAAGAATGATCGTAATAGAAAAAAAATGTCCTTTGTTATAATATTGATTATTTTCTTTCTTCGAAATTTTTCCGATTATAAAAACCATGGTAAGAGTTAACGTCCCGTAACAGCAGTCAAAATAAGTTTCCAATTCAGATATAGTCAGTATTTTTACGGATTTCCTATCTTTCTTAATCCGTCGGGTTCTTTACCTTCAATACTAGGTGTGTATGGAGTAGGAAGATGATGAGTACACGCAAGGACCTGTCCTTTAGTAGAAGACACAACACATATGGCCTTTATTTACAGGACGAAGACAGGACAGCACAAAGACGACAAATATTTACAGCACAACTATGTGCAGTAGACAACTATATACAGCAGAAACGAACACATAGGACAGCACACAGCAGTACTTTACCGCAGACAGTAGCCCACAATTGCAACAACATGTGGTGACATCTTAATAAGCCAGTACCTACCACTAAACATCGGTGGCCATTTTTGTATAGTGGATAAGTTACTGGCTTTCAAATCCGAAGGTCCCAGGTTCGATCCTTGGCGGAGTTCAACCTACGTATCGGCACAATTCCGCCAACACCTACGCCAAATTGATGATCTCGGACGTGATGAATTTTCAACAGCTCTCTTGGCGCCATCTCTCCATCAGCAACGCAAAGCCGTCAGACTCACTTGACGCACCAACGCAAAGTCGTCAGACTCACTTGACGCAGCAGCATCGCTCATATACTAGCCATAACGCTTGGCGCAATAAAATCGTTCGTCTCTCAACCGAACAAACTGGTAGGGGAGTATTGTGGTGGCATCTTAATAAGCCAGTACCTACCACTAAACATCGGTGGCCATTTTTGTATAGTGGATAAGTTACTGGCTTTCAAACCCGAACATCGCGGGTTCGATCCTTGGTGGAGTTCAACCTACGTATTGGCACAATTCCGCCAATATATTACGCCAAAAACAGTTCACACGCAAAAATTCCGTAGTGACAATGTCCAAAGCTGCTACGCAGTATTCAGCAGGAGAGCTAATCTTTAGAGGATTCTGTCTACGCTCACGTTGGTCTCTCCCGAACAGGCTGAAACTATTCCTCTGTCACTTCTTGCTTTCGCTGCCGATTCACTACTTCACACAACGGAACTACTCCTCAGTTCAGGACCGCTTCGTTCCCGACGACGACACAACTGGCTATAACACAAGACATAACGACAGAATAAGCAACACAGCACTCTTTAGTTGTTTCGGAATTCTCATGTAGATTCCTTCATTCAGGACTATTCTTCCAGATATGACAGTTTAGGTCTACCGATCAATCACACAGTTCCGGATCGACACACACAACAGACTTTGATAGAAGACACGACGATTGCACACAGTGATCCAGCACTCCGCAGATACTCCGGTATTCTCTAGGTGATTTCTCCGTTCAAGACCTTTCTATTCAGGTCTTATCAGTCCACCATACCAGACCTCTCAAAATACAACTTCAGATGGCTCTGTATATAGCAGCGGTAGGCTGGGTTAAAACCATCTAGGCAAATCAGGAGCATTCTGGATGTATCTCGGCTCCTAATGGAAGCATCGAGAAAATTCTCAATGTTTCAAGTATTATCTTGTCACCAAAGTCGCCAAATTCGTCCCAAAATGGTCGCGAAACGTCGAAAAACTCTGGGATCTCTGACGTTACAACCGGACACCATTCAATACAGATGACTGCAAATCAGTCTTCTTTACAATGATAGTATTATTGCGAGAAAGCAAAATTACAGGTTCTTAACAATATATATGAAAAATGAGTGTTACAGAATTTTGAAACGAGTTTCCTGAAATAGAAACTACTTGTTTCTAAGAAATATCTTTATTATTTGAAAAAAATTACAGCATTTTTAGCAAGACGTATGAAATATTTATTTCATTAGTATTTTTATGCCCGGAAATGAAAAATAAGCATTGGTATAAATTTTTGAAATATAATTTTTTTAAAAAAATAATTAATTTAATGTTTTATTGGAATAATAAATAATAAATTTGAGTTTATTCCTAACGTGAAAAAATAATAGTGTTATTTTTTGAAGAGAATCCTTCCAAAAAAAACCAGCGAAAATCATTCTGTATTGATTAGAAAATTTCTAAGTTGACGGCAAATAATTGCAATTATTCAAAATATCTTACCGAATTCAGAAATTTTCAGTGAAATGAAAGCGTGGGTGTTATTGTATCGTATATTTAGACAATCTTTAATTGATTCCTGGATTGAATCTACAATATCTGTATGCAATATATTATTTCAAATCATTTCCTTTTTAATGACATTTATTTTTCCGAGATTTCAGAATTTAATTAAGATTGCTGTAAAGTAGGCCAATAGATTTTCTCAGAGCAGTAATGCAGCTTTCTTAAATCAAATACTTTAAGTAAAATTAAGAATGAAGACATTTAAAAAGTTCTCTAGGATTTTTCAACTTCTCTAATTTTTCATCTGTGTTAATAAATGTATGTTCTCTGCAAGTTCGCTTTCAACTACGCAAAACTTTCTAGGAATGAAAAGATTAGAATTAGAATGACCACGTTTAAAATTTAAACTGATGCATTGTTCTCCAAAAACATTTTCAAACATAACCTTTTGATCTTACATATATTCTGTTTAAATCTTATTGTTGAGTCATGCTGATTTTAAAGGGTTGAAACAATCCTTATTAGTAGGAAAAACAATGCTGTCAAAATAATAATACATTTCTTTCCTATTATGTTTTGCTCAATTATATGTTTCTTTTTGTATGTTTTTTCTGTAAAAATGCATAAATAAGAAAATATCCTTTCAAAAAAAAGTTGGCATTAACAATATATTAAACAATTGTTGATTGCATATTTATTCTACTTGGATAACAGGATATTCATCAATCACTAATAAATATAAAAAAGGCCCCCTAATGAAAGATAGCTTAAAATAAATAGTAGTTTTGTCTTAAATGTACAATGATTGTTTCTTAAATTATGTCAAAATTTGTCAAAATTACATGCCTTATTTATATCAAATTTTTTGAATCGATATACAGCACATTAAATCTTGGTATTGTTTAAAATAATTAAATATTGTGTTCCCTTTTATATTAAAAATTGAAATAATTTTCCTTTTTAATGCACATTTTTGATTTCATTTTAATTAATTTGTTATAAAATGAGAGGTAAAATGTTAAATAAATAAATATGTTTCAATTTTATAATGCCATGCCAATATAAACCTAAAAAAAATAAAAATACATATTGTTTATTTTAAAGTAAAAAAAATTTAATATCTTCAAGATATTAGTGACTTTTCTAATAATAGGGACACTTTATAGAAAATAATTTGAATCGATATCGGGCATATGTAATATTGGCTTTACTTATTATAATTCAATACTGTGTTTCTTTATGTATCAATTAAATCGGGAATAAGTTTCCTCGACATGCATGTGGAAATTTTTATTGGATTTACTATAAAACGTAGAATCAAAAATTGAATAACTAACAACATTTAAAGATTTTTAATTGCATATTAATAAAAATATTGCAAAACAGAAAAAATAAAATTGCATAATCCTTATTTTGAAAAAATAATGATTAATTTATTTAAAATACTAGTGATGTTTGTAAATAAATATGTTCCATTTCATTTTTCAGATAATTATACAACTATCTAATTGAAAAATAACCAAAAATACACGCAAAGCTACATTACATAAATTAAACTCCCACATATCTCAGAACTCTTTGATATTATTAAATTTCAGGAATGATTTTACCATTTCTATTTACCAAGTATTAACTAACAATTAATCGCTTAAAAGAACCAACGAAATAACCTTCCCTCAGCCAAACATAGTAAAAGAAACCTCAACAGTTTCTCTTCGGTTAATTGGAATGGTTTCCGCTTTATCTCAAATAACCACATCTCTCTCTTTAAGTCCTTTCACTAGAAACATTTATCTTTAAAGATATCTCACACCAGACCACTCACGGGTAAGAAGGCCCATAGATTACATAAGGTATTTGGCCGGAAATCGACTTCTCAGGAAACTGGCATTGAGTAGCAATTATCAAAATAAGTCGAGACACACTTGAATGCTTCCGAGATATTTTCCTTAAACTTCAACGCTCCACTTACCTCACAAATTATTAATGCATTTCTGATTAAAGATAATATGCTCAACATGTGACAGCAAAGTAAAAAGGATTGTCATAAGGCGGACTTTTAAGCTTTCTAGAACAGAAATTAACATCCATCAGAAAAATTATGTTATACACGATAATGGTCATGTGCTTATTTTGTATGAGGTTGCTCCTAGAATTATTATTTTACCTATCAAAACTTTATTCTTTCTCATGTAAAAAAAATTGTAAATGCAATAAAAGAAGAAACTGAATTTTTGAAATTCAATAAGATTGGGAGTTTAATGATGATTAAATGCAGGCCATTAGAAGCTTCCCACCAGTAAAAAACAAACAAAACAAAAAAACACCTCCTTGATAAATGATTTGCAAATTATAAATATGGTTTTATTCTTTAATAATAGGATAAATATATAACATATTATAATAAGATTTTACCAAAGAATATTAGAAATTTCAAATCAGGCAAGATTTTTCTAATTATAAATTATAAAATATTCCTTGAAGCAAGGTTATGTAAAGCATGATATCTTATTTTATAACCGCTTATAAATGGAATAAAAGTCCTCTATGATAACATCAGTTTAAATTTCAATGGATTATAATATATGAAGATGAAATCCTTCTAATTATTTAGTTGTATATATAGTATTCATTTCTAAAGTTTGAAAATAAAAATGACCCTGTAAAACTAATATTAATTTTGTTCAAAATTCTTGAAATTAAATCATGCATTTTAATCCTAATGAATACTTGTAATAAAATTGCATCAAATCAAAGCATAGAATAAAGAGATTTAATAAAAGGTTCCAAATCTTTTTATCAAGACGATTGCAAAACCACACCCCCGCTCTCATAAACTCGTCCATGCAGAAAATTTGGTTTTTAATTTTAATGATTTTGTTTCACTTTTTTCAGTGTATGAAACTTAGGAAAATGAAAATTTGAAATGAATTCTCTTAAGAGAAAAATGAATCCTATTACATTTTAGATTTTTAGATTTAACTATGTTGAGAACGGAAGAAACATAAAAGAGAAATTCATTTGTAGCTCGAAATATATTCAATTTTTTAAAGAACATGCTTTCGCTTGCTTTAAAATATATATATAAAAGTCTTAAAGAAGGAACTTAACTTAATTTCTTAATTAACTTCTTAATTTCTTAATTAACTTAATTTCGAATGCCGTCAGTGAGAGATTGTAATCTATTTATTTATTATATTCTAAATTTTTTTAGATTGCAAAATGTCTAGAGTAAATTACATTTATTTTATTTATCAAACAATTGAGTATTTTGGGATAAATTTAGTTAATGAATATACATCTGAAATTTTTCCTACCAGTTTGAATGACTGAACATAAAATGTTCAGAGAATACTTAGCATGTACCAAATGTCGATGAATTTTAGTTTAATATTTTTCAAAACACTTTGAGCTCAATTTTATTACAATTATTTCAATTTGTTATATTTTTCAGTTCCTTTTATTAGTTCACACACTCTCTATAAATATTTTTTATATATCTTGTTCAAATTTTCAATCATTACTAAAATACTTTTTATTTTTCCACTCAAGCCCAAATGTGTTTTTTAATACATGTCGCGGATGACACTTGATATTAATACAGTTTTTCTTCAAATCTAAATACCTTAATTTAATTAGTTTTTTAAATATGTTCAGTTTTAGCAGTTTGTAATGGAAATTGAGATCAACAAGCAGTAGCCCAATCGGTAAAATGCAAGGTTTTCAGCATTTTTCACATGAAGGTAAAGAATACGAGTGCAATTCCTGAGAAAATCCATAACTTTCTGATTTTTAATAATTTTTCGATAATTATTTAATAAAAAAATTAACTAGAATATAATTTTTCTTTGTTGACCTAAGTCGGAATTCAATTATTTTTTTATATCACTTGTTATAATTAACAGAAAACTGTTTCAGATAAAATGGGTGCTCAGATTCGTGCTGAAAAATATTATTTATCAAGTTTATTCCTGACTGTTCAAATTTCATGAACATAATTTAGCATTTAAATTATATAGAAATAAAAAAAATCCCATTATTTAAAATTTTTTTAATGTTTTTATAAAACTATGATTATGTGGTATAAAATGCCATTCTTTATATACAAAACTGTGGAAATACATACAATTTCCAATTTCCAATCTAAATATATAATTATAAATTTATTTTAGTTGCATTTCTGAAAAATTACACACACACACACACACACACACACACACACACACACACACACACATATATATATATATATATATATATATATATATGTTCAAATTTTGCAATAAATCGTTTAACAATGAAATTTAAACACAATGAAGTACACGATATAAATTTACCACGATTGAATATTTTGCTACACTTCAGTCAAAAGATGTACCCAAAAGCAGGAATATTGGACAAACATTTCGAATCCTTTTTAGACGCTTTAAAATGTAATTTTTATTTAATTATTATTAATTAATATTTTTTAAATAATGGTATTTGTGAATAAAGTATTCATTCAAACAAAATTTACTCGTTTGATGATCTTACCTATGACAGAAATGCTAGTTTGAAAAGAAACACATTAGAGGCAACTTGAATTAAAAAAGCAACTAAGTTAAAAAGCATTCGGTGTAAAACACAGTTATTAAAAAACTGTGATTTTGTTCCTGTAAAATAAATAAGAAAATTCAGAATAATTTTTTTCATTTTATTACAGATAATATTTTTATATTTATAAAATTGTAATATATACATATATGTCATAGAATTTTCTGTAAAAATGTATCAAATGTGTTATGTGTAAAAATAAATAAATCTTTCAAATTAGATGATGATATTACTTTCCCCGTCTCTACAGAAAGAGGGAGCAGTAGATTCTGAAGGTAAAGACCCGTAAACTCCCTAGGGCAAAAGTCTGGCTCCTAACTCATATGTAGATGATACTCACTTGCACAGTCCCTTATTACACGGGCTCTTTCACATACCTTAGGGATAGAACACAGGGCGAATGGCAACCGTGATCAAAGCAGGATTCGAACTGAAAAGCACCCAGATCGTACGGCAGACGTGTGATCCCTAAGCCAAGACGCAGGCTTTAAATTGGATTTTAATGCTTTGTCTTTCCAACTTAGTTTAATAAGTTGTGAAAAATTGTTTATAAACCTACAGTTTCTGTGAGAATGATAAGTATTGCTTTTCACGGTTTTTAACATGTGTTATATGTCAATATACAAGAAATTAATGAGAAATTCTGAACGACTTTCTCAAAGTTTCTTATTTTCTTATTTAATATTTAAATGTTGAAGAGGTTTAAAGATGAAACTTTTCTATTCGGCATGCAGCAATAAATAGTCTTAAAATCAAATACGATCTGAAGCTTTCTTTATATACGTTTACTGTTAAAGATTAATTAAAAAACTTATTATATTATTAGGTAGTGGTTGCGCTTCCAGCTCCCAATGTATGGGTCCAAGGTTCGATCCTCGGGTTAGGCAAAGTCTGATTAGCCATTCATACTTTTAGGATTCGATAAAATGAGGACCAACCGTGCTTTCAGTATTAGTCTCCAGCTAACCGGGATATATGCCTTGCACCCCAGAGCTCTCTGTCATAAAAGCATATATGGACCCATTGACTTTGTCCACATAGGTATCACGTCACTGAGTATTTTAAGGTATTAGATACAGCTTTTTTTTCCGTTCAATGGGAATTAATAATTTCTGTTAAAACATATTACACTGGAATAAAATCTTATATCTGAAACCACAGACGAAATAGAAACCTATCAGTAAAAATTTTATTGATCATTTA
This sequence comes from Argiope trifasciata, assembly GCA_026543055.1. Lineage (NCBI taxonomy): Eukaryota > Metazoa > Arthropoda > Arachnida > Araneae > Araneidae > Argiope > Argiope trifasciata. The sequence goes on from JAPMOQ010048238.1 coordinate 1,321,435, forward strand.
AATGAAAACTAAAATTGTTTAAAATGTCTTAGAATTAGAACTTCAGATATCATTTTTAGATTTTTTTTTTTGCTTCCAGAGTTGAAGTCCAAATTTAAAAGTCGATTAATCAAATGCAAATTTAAAAAAAAAAATATTTCAATGTTTTGCAGCAATACAGTCCCCCCAAAAAAACTTCCTAGGAAATACTCCAGCATTGAAAGAAGCATTAAGTGCGATTTATCAAAATAATATTTAGAAGGAGATGAATGGCTTAATAATAATGAATGTTCGATTAAAAAGCAGCAGTATTTGGCATGATGTTGCAATGAATAAGGAAAACAGGTCAATTGAAAATGCAAATATACTTGATTATTTTTGTGAAACGTGTATTTACTTTCCGTTCTGAGATTAAACAAAGATAAGGGATGTATTTTCTCCATAATCTTCTTTATCTATAATTACGTTGAAGGTGTGTTTCTGTATATGTATGTTGGGGAATGTGTGTTTCTGTATATATATGTTGGAGAATGTGGGTTTCTGTATATGTATGTTGGAGAGTGTGTGTTTCTGTTCATGTATGTTGGAAAATGTCTGTGTTCTATACATGTATTTTAAAGAATATGTATTTCTGTATACGTATGTTCATGCCAAACCTTTTGACCTAATATACCAAATTCGGTATATATATATATATATATATATATATATATATATATATATATATATGCATACTTTAGAGTGTAATCTCTATCTCAAAGACAGTTTTTTAATTAAATTAAATTTATACTCTAATTAATTGAAATTTATTTGAAAGTTTTCTGTTTTTCCACGATAATTTTCTAAAAAAAATACAGTAAAAATTGTTAAATTATCTTAAATTTCAAAGAATTACGTTATCATATTATGGGGATTGCTAACATCTATGTTAATTGTAGGTAAAGTTATATCGATATTAATGAAATTACTGCTTTAAAGTATAGCGTTTTCAATTCTTCTTGTCATGTCATGACTTAGAATAGAAAAATATATAAAGAATGAAAGAAATTTTTATTCTATTTATATTCTTGCAGCTTATTCTTATAGGACACAGGAGCATAAATTTATCTGAATTTAACAAATACTTTCTTCTTTTATTAAATTATTCCATTAAAATTATTTATTGAATAATAAAGCAGCCTTGTTTATGATAAGTTATTCTTGAACGCTGGATTTTTTTAATCTCATTTAATTAATAAATCCAATTTCCTTAAAAAGACATCACTGCATATTTCTGTCTCGCCAGTGAAGAAAACATCGTAATAACACCCCTTTAACCTGCTATCCAATAAAAGACAATTTTCTTTCCTCCAAGGATTTTCACAAGCTTTGTTAGCTTCGTTCAAGGCCGGGGCATAACCGATGTCATCGCGGAGGAGATAACCTTAATATGGGGTCCAGGAACACCCCATTAGTTCGGTCATGTGTCCGAGGCGAGAGACGCATTTTTTTTTTGTGTGTGCTGAGGTTCATGCAAGAGAAAAGTATTTCATCTCCATCAATATTGGGTGTCTATCGGATTTTCTACGCCCCATGGGTGGGCGGTGCTCAACACCTAGGCTTAGTAAGATTACTAATGGTAGAAATGCAATAAAGGTTGAATGCCGAGGTGTTTAAGTTCTTATGAGAAAAGTAATATATTATTACGAAAACATTTACGTATTGAAATAATTTAATTTAATAGTACATTATCAAAACAAAATGTAATATGTATTATTTTATAGGCTAAACATAATAAAAAAAGTATTTATTTCTTAGCTTATTTTGACTAAAGCATTAGAGATGAATAAAAGAATCGTGTAATAAAATTAAGATATTTAAAAACTATCACTTTTAAAATGGTGTGATACTCATTTATCTGTTAAAACCGTTTAATATGGTATGCTTTTCATAATCAATCAAATAATGCAAAATAAAAATATCTTCCGAACTGGATGAATTTTTCGTATCGATATTTTTGCATAATTATCGCTTTCGAAGGAAAATGTTATTTTCTATAAATATTTTTTACATATTTTACGATAATGGGAATTTTCTTTATTTCTTTATTTATTATTTGAGTAATTTGAAAACAATCAAGCATTGCATAAATTTCTGAATAGTACATAAATGCAATGCTATTATGAGTATATAATCAGAAAAAACAAATTATAGTTATTTCTTTAACAGTTTGCTTTCCTACTAAGTTGTTTCCTTCAATTAATATTCAGTTTACGTTACTCTTTTTCTGAACTTTTGAAATGAGCAAATATTCCTGTAAAAATGTTTTAAACAAAACAATAACAATTTAATATGGGAAGAAAAATGTAAATCTAAAAACTCATTATCTTTGAAATGTGATTTACAAACAAAATAAATTATTCGACGAACTAACGTACAAAAATGCCTTGATAGTTATTCACAGCTTTGAGAAATCGATTTATTTGGTGTTTTAATTAGATAAATATTAATCGATACAAAAATTAATAATTCAAATAAATTCGCTGCTTGCTGAATTTTTTTGAAAAAATGCATTACCCTAATGCAGTAATAAATGAACCTATAAAATGCTCTTATATTTTCTGTAGACTAAACGGAAGATATTATGAATCACTGAGAATGTTAAATCATCTAAAGAATTTTGTAATAGTTTAGTGTTTCAGCTTATTGTTACTGAATACAAAATTTCGCAATGTAAAAAAATAATAATTTTAATTATCGAATAATATCATACTTTAAAAAATTAATTATTTTATCTTTTCTTCTTAAAAATACATAATTGTTTTGATATTTTAATTATTCTATTATAGTAATTATATAAGATCTTTCCATACAACCGTTAATTTTCAGTCTAATTTTTTTTAAAAAAAAATGTTATTTTTTAAATTGTGAAAACAACAACAAAAAAGAAATTTTCTATTTTACTTTTAGGTTTGTTTTTACACAAATAAGATTAATACAACCAATAACTGAACTTTGATGCATTAAAAGTGCATGTTTACTTTAAAATGTTTTCGTACAAAATACGTTGACTAAACGTCTTCCTAAAATGGTTGTTTTTTCCTTCTTCCTCTTCTTTTTTTCTTTTTTTTTCTTAATTCCTCATTTGTTTAGAGATGACACAAATGTGAAAAGGAAATCAAATTAATTGCTGCTGAATGAAACAATGATCATAGCTATATTTAAAAATTTCTTTAAATCAAAAACTTTTCATTTTTATCTTTACTAGTAATAAAAGTGAATATTTGGATATATCTATATTTGGTTTACCGACAGTTTGACTTCCGACTACGAAATTTTGCATATATAAGGTAGGAATTTGGAATTGGAAATATTTTTCAAAATTTATTCAAAACTTTAATTAGTTATAAAATAAAGTGGATTTTGATATTGTTGAGCTGTAAATTCAAAAAAATTAATATATAAATGAATTAAATTTTCTTTCAAATCTAAAAAAAAAAAAAAAAAAAAAAAATGGTTTATAAGCATTAAAATTTAAAAGGCGGGAAATTTTTTTTCAGATTTTTGATTATTTTAAGAAATATTTACTGGTCAATTTTTAACATTTAATTTCACTGTTACTAAGAAATTCGAAGTACTTTAATTGTTTTGTCAAATATTTAATTGCACGATTTTTCACCCATTGTTAAAAATCAAAGAAGGATAATGATGTATAATTGTAAAATTTACGAAAAGAATAAAAATGTGTTACGGAATATCACAAGCGAGATAAATCAGTTATATTTTAATAGCTATATGAATATTAGATACTTGAACTTATACCTAAATAATCAAAATTGAAAAAAAAATGTAGCTAATATTAGAGCGAAGTCAATTGATTGCTAAAGGCTACAACTAATATAGTATTGTAAAGAATCTTCTTGAAATGTTTGTTTTGTTTATTTATCTTATTTCTTTCAATAATTTATTATTTCTTCTATTCTTACTTAGATGAAATATATATTTCTTGAACAGTTGGCTTTGTGTTATGGTTTCAAGTAATCTAAAATATCTTGCTGTACCTGTTTTTTTATAAAAGAAAATAAGCCAAAAGCATCCTCTCAGACATCTAACTGCACATTTCCCTGGCATCACTGGCAATAAACAAAAATATAAATTTTTTAATCAAATATTCCATTCAAAAATTTCTCTTCCATTTTAAGAATTTCACCAACTTTACTAAATTTTTTCATGACCAGGATATTGGAGATTCCATCATGAATGAATTAATCTGAATACATGGTTCAGAAAAGCCACGTAACTCCACTCATCTGGTTAAAGAAAGAAAGGGCACATAATTTTTGTTTTTGTACAAGGAAAAGTGTATGCTATTTTTAATATTAGGTGACTCACGGATTTTATAAGCTTTATATGAGCAAGGTGTTCAACAACTGGCCTTAGTGTGATCATTTGTAAAGAAGAAATAATGATCGAATATGCTGAAATTTTTGATATTTATTTTTATAAGAAAAATGTCTTTTACTGCGAAAAATATGCGTATCATTTATTGCTAAAAATCCTTCGACTTTTTAGTGTTGCATTACTGTTTAAAATTTGCAATGTGATTTACAAATTCTTTCACATAAAAATTAAATTAAAAATTAAGTGATCAAAATTAAACGCAATAATTAATATTTTGCACGATACAAAATAAAATGGAAAAATAGTATTATTCAAATTATTCATATCCAAATGTCTTAAAATCTTTATTTTTTAAAAATTCCTTAGCATTTTAATTATCTTCGATTTTATGCCAAATTGAAAGCTCTTAGGGAAAAATATATATTTAAAAGTGTGAATTTAACAATGTTTATTTTTTTCATATTTATTTCTTCATTTTTAATGAGGAGTAATTATTTTATCAGGTTTGGAATGAATTATTTGTTAGAAATAAATGTATAACCAATGAATTATCTTGAATAATTTATTCACTGATGTAGCACATTATTGAAATTGAATTGTGAGTAAAATTATAACGCGGTAGGCGGTATATATTATAAAATCTTGTATCAAAATATATATCGTGGGAAAAAATTATAAACATTATAATTTAGTTTTAAAATTATGAACTTTACTGATGAAATTTAAAATTTAAGAAAATAATAAAGAAGAAATGCCAAAATGAAGAATATATACTTAATTCCTAGAATTTCAAAATAATTTTTTATTAAAAACTATGCACGTATTTTAGATATACTTTTTATTCGCTATCCTCAACCGTCTCAAATTTTCGATGAACGATTAATGGGAAGAGAGATTAAAATATAAAGCTTTCATTTTATAATGTTTCATAAGCTTCATTTATTTAAAAAATATTCCGAGTGCTTTTCTTACTTATTGTTTTACTTTCATTTTTCAAAAGTTTTCTACTCAGTTTGTTTTGTTTTTGTTTCATTTTTAAGATTTGTTTTTAAGCTAAGATTTTATTTTGACATTATGCATGAACTTCACTTCATGGATATTTATTCATTTTGCTTTATGCCTCAGTTTTACTTCATAAAAATTTGTATTCATTAATTTATTTATGAAATTTATTTCATGTCATTGAAAAATAAAATTAGTTCACTAATTTTAAATTAGCTAATAGAGTTAGAGAGAAACATTTTTCATATTATCATGAATTATTTTTTAGTTTTAAAAATCTAAAAAAAATATTGAACATAGACTTGAGAATGCATAATTTAGAATTTTTTCTGGAATTTTTAAGTCTAAAATGTCCGAGATTTTCCATAAAGGATTGATTATTTTCTGAATATAAAGATGGGCAGTAAAACTTTATATATTTGCATGCATTGATTTTTTAAAGTAAATTCGTAATGTGAATTAAAAATTACGTTTAAAAATTAAAAATTAAATGTTAAATGACATTCAACAAATTTCAGCTGCGACATGAATGCATAAATTTTATTTTCTTTTTTTCCGCTTAACTATTCAAATGTTTATTGCAAAAATCCGACTCATCATTTTGTTTGTTTGTTATTTAAATTCTGAATAATAGATAAAGGACTTAGTATCTGTCTGAATCAATGTTAAAAAAACATTTTGAAAACGCTACTATTAAATGTTATCGATTGATGTTTATAAAAGGCAGTATAGTATATAAAATCATATTTCAGAACGTTAAAATACAATACATTCTATTGAGCTAAGTCCTATTTAACAATTGACAAAAATCACTTTGTAATTGAAAACGAGTCCACGCTAAGCATTTTTTCATTTTAGTTAATAAAAATCTTTGAAAAAGAGTGGTAAAATATATCCTACACAGAAGAAAAAAATATTGTTAAATGCAAATATAAATCTTCATTAATTTTGCTTATTTCAATTTTTGGAATTTGCGGTCACTTAGACTGAAATGAGTTATTTAGACTTTGGTGTGAACTACATGACTCATTTTTGAACAAATTTTCATGACTAAAAATTCTAGAAATTGAAAGAGTCATTTAGAATTTGAATATTTCTTTATTGACTTATGAATTTTATCAATTTTACACAAAATCTGATAATTATCCTGTGCTGCTAATAAAATTATTTTTTTTATTTAGGGAATTCATCCCAATTTATGCCACATATAAAAGTTATTAATTATATTTTACAGTTGCAGCTTTTTATGATGAGTTCTAAATGTTATCATTCATTTTCAAGAAATATTAATTTGAATTCATTCTGATTTGGATAGGTTTATTTTTCAGTTGAATTTTTTAGCTGTTTGCGCATATTTTACTTACTTTTTCAAAGTAAAAATGCATTAATTGAGAAAAATTGGATCAATGTATATAAATCGATCAAAATAATTTTCCATCATTTTCTACAACTTTTTCCCATTTTCATTCAATAAGTCTTTCTTCTGATTTTTTTTGTTCCTCTGTACCATTCTTTGTCACTGACCTCGAAATCACTACTAATAAATCATTGAAAACCAAAACCGACAATAGGGGTATGACAGAGCAGGATTACCATAAGTTTTAAAAAGTTTCTGATGGGCTTGGATAGTAGATTTCTTCAATTCAAACTAAAACAGCAATGAATATCGACAATGCCATTTGGAGCTTTCCCTGATTGGGGTCTTAATACACTGAATAACACAATAATACAAAATTGAAAACTTAAAGCTTACGTTTAAATATATTGTTACGAATCTGTAATTTTGCTTCCCCACTTCAATAATGTCATCGTACAGAAGACAAAGTTACAGTAATCTGTATTGAATGGTGCAAGGGTGTGCCGTCAGAGATTCTAGAACTTACTGGCAAACTTAGAGCCCATTTTGTGAATTGGTGACTTATTCGGTGACTTTGGCGACAAAATGGATAATACCCGAATCATCGAGAATTTTCCCGATCCATCCATTAGGAGCCGAGATACATCCATAATGCTCCTGATTGGTCCAGATGATTTTAGCCCCGCATCCCGCCATATAAAGACGGTATTCTGAGAGATCTTACAAAACTAATAATGAAGCGTTAGCCCAAAAAAACCCTTATACTCCTAATATTAAAATAAAAAGACCCCGTAATGTTCTGCTCACTCAATAATCCATAACTTGGTACTCGGAGTACTCATGTAACGCAACACCCATAACCAGTTACTAGCAATCTGATTCTAGCTTAGCAAACAATAGCCTAGTCTCAGCTCTAACCCCCAAACCAAAAACAAGCTATTCTCTCTCGGGACTCACAGCTGTAAAAAAACATGCTGCACGTACTCCACCACCACTGCAAAAGGACTTCTCTCCATTGGACGAGGCCCTCTACTCCCGCTCCTACACATCTTCCTGATCCTGTTACACCAGGAAAATGTGACATCACCCAGTGTGTGCTCATAGGTCTACAAACAGCTCCTGGCAACTATGCCACCAGGACTCTTATGAACTTTGATACTGGGGATAACCCTGCTTCGCAGAGCGGGTATCCCGTCAAGTCAATAGTAAGGTGGACCTGATAAGACCTGAATAAAGAATTCTTGAACGGAGGAGTCGCCGAGAAAGTACCAGAGTATCAATGTGTTCAGTCGACGTGTTTTCAGTCGAAGCCTGTCGTTCCTGACTGTGTGTTCGACTGAGTAGACCTGAATTGCAAGGTCTTGAAGATAAATCCTGAATGCAGGACTCTTCATGAAAATTCCGAAGCAACGAAAGAGTGCTGTGTTGCCACCTATTCTGTCATCGTTGTGTCTTGTGTTGTAAACAATTGTGTCGTCGTCGGGAACGGAGCAATCCTGAACTGAAAAGTATTTCCGTTGTGTGAAGTAGTGAGCCGGCAGAGAAATCAAAGAGAGACAGATGAATAGTTTCAGCGTGTTCGGGAGAGACATACTTGAGCTTAGACAGAATCCCTCTCCTGCTGAATACTGTCTGGCAGCTTTGTGAGCTGTGGACGTTGTCACTACGGAATTTCTGCGTGTGGACTACTGTTACTATTGTGGGCTACTGTCTGCCTTAGAGTACTGCTGTGTGCAGTCCTGTGTGTTTGTCTCGACTCTATGCAGCTGCTTTCTGTACATAGTTGTGTTATAAATATTTGACATTTTTGTGCTGTCATGTCTTCGTCCTAAAAATAAACGTCGTTTTTTTTGTGTCGTCTACTAAAGGACTGATCATTGTGTGCTCATCTTCTCACACCATTCACCCCACTTTGGGCACACACCTAATCATCATCAAAATACTTAGCATACTTACCAATAGTTATCGCTGATCAAAATGCATATAATATTAAGCCCATAAAGTGATATGAAAGTAGGATTTAACTGCATATGATTTTATTCAAATAATTAAATTAATTATAATATTTTATCAATTATGGTGAAGGATTTTAAAATTAGTTACCATTTTAATATTGCATTGGTGAAACTACTTGAGATAAGCAATTAATATACTTTATTAAAAATTCCAAAAGAAAAATTTTTTTTTATGTATTTTATTATTCTATAAATACAACTTCATATCAACAATTCAAGATAATTTACATGTTAAAAATACACAAGATTTAATTGTTGAATGCACAATTAAGTATATCATTTAATGTATTATATTTAATGATTCTTTTAAAAAATATACTAGCATTTTATTGGAAAAATTATTATGATTAAAATAAGCAATGGATGTATTTTATCAAAATTAGCAAAAGCAAGAAAGAAATGGCATGTATTTTGATGTTCTATAAATAAATTTTCATACAGACAATTTAAAAAAAAAATTGCATGTTTAAAAATAAAAGCATTCTTTCAATAAACATAGCACAACGAATATCGCAATGAAGATCTAATTTCGGAAGTTTAAAATATATAAATAAATAAAAGCCTTTCTCGAATAAACAAAGTTTTAATACAACGAACATCTCAATAGCGATCTTTCTTGAAATATTGTCTTTAGTACTAGAAATTTTAATCTGCACGAAGTGACAAATCTTATCACAGACTCACATGTGTTGAACAACTTATCTTGATTCAGAAATGCATTAATAACGTGCTTACCGAGTGCTTCTGTGACGGCTAAAGTAGATTTTCTGAAACCGTCATTGTTGAGTGCCGCTGGACTGCATTGATGACCACCATCCCAGTCAATTTCCTGAAAGGCGAAGGATGGGGAGGGGGGAATGAAAGAGTCCAGGGTTTCTCCCTAATCTGTGGTCCTCCTATCCCTGAGTGGTCGGGCGAATGATGCAATTGGTGATAAAGGTTTGCAATGAAAAGCTTGAATGAGGAGAAATGCAGTTACTTCACTGAAAGAGGAAACCGTTCTGTTTATCTCCGATGACATTACTGAAGTTGTTACTCTGAGAGGTGGTTTAATTTTGATATTTTCTCCAAGAATCTTGTGACATATTATAACTTATTTAAAATTAAAAAAATACTTTTCAATATACATTGGGGAGAAAAATATACTGAAAATAATGATAAGTAGTTTTTATTGAAATTAAATTCATTTTTTTAAAGATTGCTCATATTTTATTAGAGTTGAATTAACATTTGATTGTAATTTTAATTTGTTTTAATTGTAATGACGTTTGATAAAAAAGTGCATTATAAAAATATTTTTATACTTTTGCTTGCAATATGATGAGCTGAAATCAAAGCAAAATATTGCTCTAGCTATTCTATCAATTTAAAATTTTAGTATGCATAGTTAATTTCATACAAAAGCGCTTTTAACTGTGTGATTCCTAGCAGTATAGCTGAGAATATTAAAATGTACAAATTTATCCTTCACCAAAAAGAAAAGAAAAGAAAAGAAGAAGAAAAGAAATTTCTTGATCATCTTCAGAACTCATAAGAACAAATCGCATTAAATAATCTTCATAGAAAAACTGATTGAACTTAGTTATTCGCAGTTACGGGCTCAAATATATGAGAATGGACTTAGCATTTCCCTCTTAGACGATTGGCTACTTTAAAGAACAAAGCAAGTACCTTCGGGTAAATTAGGGGACAAAAGGGGCTTGCCAATAGGAATATTCCGAAGTTTCAGGAGAAATCTTAATTTTATTCGAACAAATGTTTCAAAAAATATTAAGTTGGGGAATAAGTTTGTACAAACCATACTCCTGCACGAGAGCTTCAGGTCCCATGCTGCAAAAGTCGTCAAAGCTGCACTGCAAGAGCTCGAATGGGAAGTCCATCAGCATCCACCGTGTTCTCCGGACTTTGCGCCGACGGATTACTATCCTTTCCGCTCCCTGTCGAACCATATAAAGGTTGTTACCTTCTACAATAAAGAGAACCTTAAAAACCAGACCAGGCGATTTTTGGCGGAATGGCATCGATAAATCGGTCGAGAGGTAGGGTGGAAGACGTAAATAGCAACGTCGAATGCATAATTGATTAATAGGTTGTTATTACTAAGGATTTTCTTTAAATAAAATTCCTTGATAAAAACGCTACAAACTTATTGCCCAACCCAATATATAATTGAATAATTTAATTATACAGGGCGTCTCACAAACCTTACACTGACTTTTATTCCTTAACTATTCATTATAGATAAATAAAAATTTGCTGATATATACTATAAAATAAAGATTATTAAAAAAAGGTCAATTAAATTTTTAGAGGAGTAAACTTTGAAAAACATAAAATTTAAATTCATACGGACCCAGAACAAAAAAAAATTCTCAACGAATAAAATTTGTCCCATCCTCTAATAAGGCCATGCACAAAGTTTCATAATTTTATCATGAATATTATATAGATATGTTAAAACAAAGTTGGTGAAGGGACAGTCAAAAATTAAAATGCAAAAGTTTACTGCTTTAGTGCAGATAAAGCGTCGCAGGAATGCATCATAAGGGGATAAAATATACTTCATATATTTAGTTTTAAATTCAAATTTTAAATTATATGCTTCAATAAACTATTATATTTAGAACAATGCATCAACAATGTGATAAAATTGGCATAATCCTTTCTTTCTTTTGCAAAATGAAACTTTTATATTCTACGTTTTTTGTTATTCAATTCAATTTTCTATTATTTATTATTATACAGAAATGGTATTCAATTTCTGAAAATTAAAAAAAAAAAATCCCCAAAGAAAAGTGAGAATTTATCTGCGTAGAATGACTGTATTCTCTCTTGTTACGAATTTTCGTTGCTCAGTTATATTTCGTTGCTTAATTATTCCCTCCCATTTCTTAATACACTTTATTAAATTTAAATTGTGATTAGTAAACGAGAAAGTATTAATTAAAATCATTAAGCTGATTCGAAAATAAAGATTGACAAAAACTTGAAGTTTAGTATTTTTATTATTTACGGTTCTTATACTGGTAACCGTCAAAGCTATTTTAATTAAGATTTTAAATCTTCAGTTTTCATTAGACGTTTCAAAAATAACATAAATAATCATTAAAGTCAAAACTAGTAATTGAAATTTTAATAATATAAAAAATTATAATCAAAAGTTACATTTTAAGAGTTTAAATCAATGAAAGGATAGAATAATATTCATTTAAATAGTATTCCACAATGTATAATAATTATTTTCATGCGAAATTCTTTTTTAAAATTAAAAGGAACACTTCGCTTATGGCAAATCAGTATGAGCAGTATTTGAAGATATTTGAGTAAGAACCATTTTGAGGCATATAACTTCAAATAACGAACACCTCAGATATTCTCCTTTTGCAATCGTAAATAATACAACCTACGAGAAAATCAAAATAAATGAATTAGTAGAAGGCACGATAACATATAAAAAACTAGAGTGTATATCTCTGGTGTTTCCAAATAATATTTTATTATTTATTCAGCTGGTAAAAATCGGAGAAAATGAGTAGGTATAGAATATTCCATCGTTACTTTTTTATTGAATTTCTTATATATATCAATATTTTGTTTCTTTGACTTAGTTTTCGTTCATTATATAACCTATAGCATATAACTACTATATTCTATTGAATTTTGTATATTTTTACTGGTGTATTTTACTAGAAAATAAGAGAGCTTTTGATAGTTGCATAAAAATATAAAAAATACTGAAACTGTTTGTTTTCCCCTCACATTTTCAAAGAGTTTTTTGTGCCATTAAGAATATATTAATCACCAAAGATATTATTTGATGAAGAAAATAAATTTATTTTGAGATTTAACTTTTGTGAATTAATTACTTTTATACATTCTACAAGATATGAAGAACACGTTTTTATTTAGTTACATTAACGAGCCTTTGTAAAACAACATTAAAGCTACTTTGGAAAGGACCTCGTAATTTTGAGCCCTGATCAGATAACGAGAATGGCACCTGGTCTGCACCCCCTTCTCCATACCAGTGGCAGTTCTAGCCTTGGGCGGATTTAGCATACAGCAGGGCCCGTTATATGACGGTTCTTCGGCAGAATGGGGCCCCGAAACCGCAATACTATGACTCACAAGCTGAAACCTTACCACTAGGTCATTGAGCCGCCCTTGAGTTAGAAAATTTGTTAGTAAAGAGAGGTGATGCATACTTGAGTACGCGAGTGAATGAGTGTGTGTAGGCTCTTTACAAGGTGACATTGATACAAAAAAAACCCTCGCTGATAGATAGCACAAATACAATGTCTTTATCTATAAATATTAGGCATGAAGAATATTATCAATATTTAAAATAATCAAAAATATCCATCTGCCATTTTGGCGTCGGTTAAAAAAGGGTCGAAGTTGAACAAATCTATAATGGACCTATAATTTCGAATTCACTGTCAAGCAAGCAAAAGATAGGTTGGAATTTATGCATAGGAATTATGCAAATGAATTTAATCATTTCTTCAGAGATTAATTTATTGGACATAATAATAACGTTATTCATGCTCTAGAAAGCTGAGTTACCAGTTAATAATTGCAGGAAAGAAAATTAATATTCAGGCTTTCTTGAAATAATGCGCTTCAACCTAGTGAGTTTCAAATCCTTGTCATGATGCTTTTGATTAATACAATTAGTTAGTACAAACTGTAATTTAATTTAATTAATTTGATTTGTGGCAGAAATGATTGAAGAGAAACTAACTCATTGATTTTAATTAATATTCAATGGCTTATTTCAAAACTTATTAAATAAATCTTTATGTGAATTTCATTTTTCTCTAAAATATTTTGAAGAGTGACAAAGTCTCAAAACTCTTGTAATACATAATTAAAACCTCAAATTATTATAATTTTCTTTCTTTATTCTACAAAATTTTATGCCAAAACTATTTGTATCTGAGCTAAGATTCATTTGGTGGTAATTATCTGATAGAAAAATGTGAGGGTGAACACATGTATCTGTGTCTTAGCATTCCATATGACAATCTAAAAACACAGGTGGTAATTTTATATTAATTGTCTATATTTAAACCTATTTATTTGCTATGCAATTCGATACATAAAATTTTTCACAGTTATTCAGTTTTGTCGTTTTTTCTTTAGTTTTCTTAACACTAACAGATTTATTTTCCAGAATTTTTAGAAACAGATTTCTAGGGATAAAATTTATGAAATATATTAGATGCCTTTTTACATTATTTTAATTTATTTTAAGAAAAATATTTAAGCATGTTTAACTCAGTTGAAATTAATTGTATTTCCTCTCCTTTTAAGTCGAAGCTCATATTTTAGAAGCATCATAGATAAGTAATAATGGAATTATTTGTGAATGAATTCAAAACTTTTCATATATTGATTAAATAATATTTAATTTGCCGTTTTTAATACCTTCTTCTTTTCTTTTCATTACAGTCACTGTATTTCCTTATTGTTTCAACTTATTTTTAAAAAAATTTCAGCGGTTGTCTTTAGTTTCCTTTAGCTCTGGTGGAATGCGTATGAAATTTCTTTTAATAATTAATCCCTTAACAAATGTTTAAATTCCCTTTTTTATTTTAATTATGAACTATCTACCAGTATAACACCATTTTTTCGTATAACTAATCAGCATCACGATACTTCAGAACACTTTAATTGAACATTTCTATTAAACATGCTTAAAAAATTTCTTGGAATTAAATAGCAACATATCATGAAGAATCTGTTGAAATGGATTTGATATTTTTCCTTTTCTCTGATTTTAAATTGCAGGATTTCTGTCAAAAGTTATTTCATCTAAATCTAAATTCAATGAAATTAAATAAGGAATCTATAAAAGAATTTACATTTATTATTCTGCAGTCGAATGGAAAATAATTTCTTCAGATGTGAGCCCAATTTTTATATTGCGATCTAGGTCGCGTGTCAAAGTCAATAAGCTATTTCGAACTTACAACAGAAGTTTTGCTGAAGGTTCCGAAGTTATTCTTTTAAATCTGTTGCAGTGGAGCTCCACCCTGCTCATAAAGCTACTCGTGCAGAAAACTTTTACATTTGTTTCAATGTCTTCTTCTCTTTTTATCTGTACATAAAACTTTGCTGAATGTAAATTCAATACTAGTTTTGTTAAGGAACAGCGGAATTTTATTACCATTTTTTCTATTCTTAGATTTAATTATATGCAGAAGTAGCTAAATATAAAACAGCAATGAATTCATTTGCCGGCTGAATAATTATTTATTTTCAAAGAATTTTGCTTATAAAATAAGTATAAGACTTACAATTGGATGTGTAATTTCCTTAAATCGTAGTTTAGGAGAAAGACAGAAAATGAATTTCATTTACTTTTTGATAAACTTTCGAACCAATTCTCACACACTCATTATAAATTGTACATATTTTTTCTGATTTAAAATATCGTCATTAATTTCCCTTAAAATTTTTGTAGCATTGAGGTGCTTTTAACAAACCTTGGTAAGGGTTTATGAGGATTCTGTTAAATAAATTATTTCTTATAATTCCAAGGTAATATGATCGCTGACAAAATCTTATGAATGTAAGCAAAAGCCTTCCTTCAGTTTCAACTCTTTTATTTGGTCTTGAGAAAGGATTTTGTAAAAAATTATTCCTTATGATTATAGGATTATATTATTGATGACGTTATTTTATAAATGATACAAAAGTCATCAATCAGCTTCAACTCCTTTTTTAA
Organism: Argiope trifasciata; assembly: GCA_026543055.1. NCBI lineage: Eukaryota > Metazoa > Arthropoda > Arachnida > Araneae > Araneidae > Argiope > Argiope trifasciata. Next base: position 1,336,901 of record JAPMOQ010048238.1, read on the forward strand.
TTGTCTTTGATTCTGGTTGTTACAGAAATAAATTATTTTGGAACTGAATATTACAGAAGTGTTTTTCTTTTTCTTTCTTAAAATACAAAATTATAATAAACAATATTATATTATCTTTATAAACAGAAATAAATGATTTTGTAATTGAATAGATCAGAGGTCTTTTTTTTTCTTTCTTAAAAATAATATTATAATAAACAATATCACTTTATCAGTTGAATTACATGTTATTATCTATGAATATAATTATTAGAATTATTAGAATAGAATAGAATCTATCTTGTTATAATAAACCAACTGCTAGTTTCTAAAAGATTTGAGATAGGCATACATTTGTAGTTGTTTGCTTCAGTGTATGTGTCGCTGATAAAATTACTATATGTAAATTTTTATGCATTATTCCTTCCTTATTTGACATTATTAACAAAAAATTGATACATTAAGAAATTTTCTTCTGCAACTAAAACAGAGTTTTGAAGCATGAACCCTCTCTTTACTATCCTCATTCAACTCTATTGTATTCGTTTTGAATTCTTTCCGATTTTTCTTTCTAAGCCTTTCATATTATACATCTCACATGACTTGTTAGTGGTATGTGTTTGAAGGGAAAAAATGTTTAGTAACAGCAAACGAAATTGCATCTCGGTAAGTTTATTCAGGTCTATATGAATACACTATAGCTTTTATAAATTCATCTTTACATTTATTTATTTTTATTCCAAATTCTGACAGAAAGTGTGGTTTTTGTAAAAGAATATATTGTAATAATATATTAGGGTTCTTTTTTTACTTTATTCAAATACTTTTGAACAACATAATAAATGGTATCTAACTAAGTTTTATTTTCAGTTTAGTTATATTGATGTCCCGTTTAAAGCAACACGAGGGCTATTTTGGGACGGATCTCGTAATTTTGAACCACGGTCAGATGACGAGGACGACACCTGAACTGGCACCCCCTCTCCACACCACGCCACACCAGCGGGAGGACATTTGGCCTGACAGATTTAACGTGCAACAGACCCCCTCACACGGTGGTTATTCGGTGGAATCGGGACTCGAACCTGAAACCCTCCGATTCCGAAGCCGGTATCTAACTAAAATAAATACTCCTAAATTTTATTAGCTATATAATTTTCACATAGTTGTGAAATTGTGAATGATTTTTTTAAATCGAGAAAAATAATACACGTCCCTTTTTTTAATTCAATTATGACTTATCGAAAATACAATCGCTTTCCTAAGAATAAACTATATAAATGAAAATTAATATTTGTATGTATACCTCTTATGCGCTGCCGTATCGCTCATCCGATTCCGATAAAACTTCGACAACATATTGCTAATTCAAGCTAGATGTTAATATTTCAGAGGTATTGTGCGTAAATGCAATGTAAGACTTTCTCTGAGATAATAACTTTATTAGAAAGTTTGAGAGAAAGTTTTAAGGGCACAATCCTATAGGTTTGAAATTTTAACTTAACGTTTAATACAATTTTAGCATTTTTTGCTAAAATATTTTAATACCAATAATTTTGCACCATCTTAGTTTTAAAAAAAATTATCCTTTCAACTATATTAAAGATTTTATGGTGCAAATATATTTTCTATTTTTAATCAATTTAAAAAAATGTTTAATCACATTTTCAAATATTAAATTTATGAATAAGGAATGAATATTTAATGAATCACGAGATATAATAAAAAGTGTCATTCATTACCATTCTGAAAGAATACACAAATATAATATATAATAAAATATTTGTCTTCAGAATAGAATAATAAAAATAGAACGCATACTATTTATGCTTCTCCTTTATACATCCTACAATTTCGATGAATGTATTCACTGTCGTTAAGAAAATATGAATATTATTCTTAATTAAACAAGAGAACTATTTCGCATTCCAAACGATGTTTCCTTCTTCTGCGGCAGCAACACGCCGGGTGCCAGCTAGTTTGAAATCTATACTTATAATAAAGCTCAATGTGTGTGTGTTAGCGCTCTAGACGTCAGACCGTTGGACCTACAGCTACCAAATTTGGTACATGTATACCTTGAAGGCTGGGAATGTGCACCTCTTAGCCCTTTTTTCGAATTTTTAATTAGAATTTGAATTAATTAAAACTTAAGCGAAATTCCGACGTTTTTCCGCTATAACTTCCAAAAATATTATCGCACAAACATGATTTTTAAATCAATTTAAAGATTAAAAAATTAGCTTTCTAATGGTAACAGTGTTTTAATGTATAACTTAAGCCTCTATTTTTAGCGAATTTTTAAAGAAATATTTTGACCACGTTTTTTTTAGCACGTGACTGGATAAAATAAAAGAAAATAATGACGGAAGTTCAAATAGTAAAAAAAAAAAAAAACTATCATCGTAAATTAAGTCTAAAAAAATGATACTTTTTGCACGTGACTGGATAAAATAAAAGAAACATAAAATGTGATATTTTCTAAAAAAATAAATGAATGCAAAGGTTTGTATTTTTTTTTGCAATATCTAAATCTTTTATTCAACAAATCTTCTTTATTTATGGTAAACCTGATTGAATTTAGACAGGATATGCATTGAAATCCCGACTTAATGGCATATTTCTATAATCGTTTGCAATATCTGTATCATTAATACAATAATTTTTTTTCCATTATAAAATGTGTTAGTTTCTAAAAAAATAAATGCAAAGCCTATGTTTCTATAATCGCTTGCAACATCTAAATCATTTATTCAATATTTTGTTCCTTTTTCGCTTTCTTTAAAAAAAAACATAATATTTTGGCAGCATCATGGAACAAAAATATTTTTAATTTAAGGCCAATCAATGCCCGGAATTACTTCAAGGCTAATGAATATGTGACTCAATTGAAAATTTTAGAACGCATTATTCATGGCGAACCAGCTGGTCGCCAAAGGCGGCTAGTAAAATAATAATGGGAATAATTTTACAAGATAAGTCCTATATATATATATATATATATATATATATATATATATATATATATATATACTAAAACAACAGAATAGAATGGAGTAAAGAGAATTCCCTTATACAATAACTTGAATCCCCAACATCTCAAACTGTCTGAAATGTCAATTCTTATCAATGACTCACATGTGTCGAACAACTGATCTAGATTTAGAAACGCTTTACTGAACTGCAAACTGAACAACTATTTGAAGTCCGAGAGAAATGCCTCAAAAGCACTGAAGTGTGACCTGTGCTGCTTTGTTGGTCAACGTCCTATACAGTCAGATTGAGAGGCAATGTTGTTTGGAGGAAGACTAAACCTTTGTGGTTAGTCTTATTCTAAGTGGTCAGGAAGAGAGGAAGGCTTCTATTTAAATGAAGAAACCCACCAGTTCATAGGATTTAGTTAGGAATATTAGGACTTCTGTTTGAATAATGTTTCCTTATCTTGATGCGTAAGTTCCAATAGTGATGTTTAATTTAAATAATCAAAAATTATTCTTTGTTCAATAAGTATGATGCACGCTTGTAGATTGGTATGGATTTATGCATTGATATGCAGAATATCCATCCTTGGAAAAATGTATGCAATGCCGCCCACAAAACAAATTTTATATAGTATTATCTATAGTATTATACAAAGAATTTATTCTACATTTTATTTAATATTTAAATAATGCACAGATTTTGTTCATTTTTTTCCTTATTTTTTTTCTTTTATAATTTCATTTTTCGAGTAAGATTTTAGATTCAAAATGCTCAATAATTCTAAAACTTAAAAAAGAAAATATGCAAGACACCACAAATGTAATACATCGGCTTTATTCTAATATGTTTTACATAACCCAACAAAAATTATTAGGGTGTTAATAATATTAATATTAATTTAAAAAGTACAAATTAGATGGAAATCCTGCCTTTCTAACAATCTTATCTGGAAGTGATTTTATAGCATAAAATAAATGTCAAATCCACTATGTAAATCATATTTAAATTTAATATAAATTATCTTGATAAAATAAAAATAAATACAATTTAAAATTACCTCCAAACAAAGTTTTGAAATCAATAATATGTTTAAAAGTCAAAACGTCCGACACAAAAGTTTTTGATAAAGTAAAATTAATAAAATCTGCAATAATGCTAATTAATATTAAAGCTGTAATACTTATTTTTGTAACTGTTTTTAATGTTACTTTGATGGTATTTGTATATTATTTTATTAATATAAAAACGCATTGTAAATAAATGGTTGCTACTCTGATAAAGAAGAAAATATTTCGAAAATTCAAGACTTTACAACAATGTTCACGAATACAAACCCAGTAAAATAATACCATAATATTCCAAAATTTTTTTTTAAAGTTTTATTAAAATAAAGTAAGAAGGCTTTCATCAAAGCTTTAAATGTCAATAAAACTATTTTTATTATTAATCCTTTATATTCTAGATAAAATACAGCAAACATTGAAACAAATGTTTTTTTTTTAATTTATAAAATGGTTTATCAAATAATTGTTTTTTCAAGAAATTACATTCGAACAGTATTTCAAATTCTACTGAAAAATCGTAATGAATATTTTTATAACTATAAAATTATATATTTAGAAAATTAATTTGAATGAAAGTAACAAGAAATCACCTTAATATTTGAATAAAAATTAAATTATTGCCAGAATTAACTTATGAGTTCATTATACTTGAAACTGAAATTTTTTTTTTAAAAAAGAATGTCACCCAAAATACAAATTATTATATAACATCACAAGAACTTACCATTTTTCATTTCAAATATACATATATTGTAAGATTATTTTACACGTTTTAGCCGGGAAATAAATTATCTAATAAATACATTACATTTTTGATCATTAAAATATTATATTAATAATTTATATATTATTGTATATATATTTATTATTCAAACACATATGGCATATATTAATATTAAAAATACAAAAAAAAACACCTGTAAGATATTATCATATGCGTTTGCATTTCATTTTTATTTTGTTCCAACTTTTAAGTAAAGGAAATGCTCCCTTTTTCCTCGGGTTAAAACTGAAATATATATATATATATATATATATATATATATATATATAT
>JAPMOQ010048238.1:1342379-1368880 GCA_026543055.1 Argiope trifasciata
ATATGAATGTAATAAGATTAAATTCTAAACGATCTGCAGGACTGGTTAAAAATGTTTTGAATAGTACTTTTAAGAAGGAGAACATTTCTGTATTTCAAAATACTAAGTGTTTTCTCAAAGAAAGAAAAAACTGATTTTGATTCGTATATAATTTATAATTTAAGAAATAAATAATTAATGAAAGTATTCTAATCATTCTAAATGCTGTAAACTCTGAGCATCAGAGGGCAATAGTGACCCTAATTAAAATAAAACGCCCTTAAAGAGCATTTATCTTCTGATGTTTAAGAAAGAATGAAAAAAAAATCGCAATGCTATTCTTGTCTTAAGTATTGATTTTAGTGGCCACTGAAAATTAAGCATCATTAAAAGTGGAATGAAGCACTCATTAAACTAGAACCAGACAATTTAATTCCCAACAAAGGATCGATTAAAGTTATTTAACTCTTTACTGTTCGCAAAAGATTACCTTCAATTACTTTTTAGAGTTTTCAAGGCGGAGAAGAAATTCTGAATTAATTAAGAGGCTAGTGATTATACAGTTAAATTGATCAATAAATCATTGAGAATTATTTAAATGTTTGAAATATTTTCTTTGTTGGATTCAAGCAGAATGATAACAAACTTCAAATTTTCTTTCAAATATTCAATTGTTAGGAAGATCCTCATCACATTTTTAATCTAAAAACATATTTAAATACAAAGTAATCAAAATTAAAGCCTCTTACTCTGAGTTCTCTATATAACGAATTACTCAGTATAATAGTTCCAAAACAGCTGAAAATACTATTCATAATATGGGAAAACGAGTTATTTAGAAAAAAAAGTTCCAGAAACACTGTTAGATGGCGCTCTACAACAGAAAACATGTTAAAAAGTCACAAATCATCATAAAATCGTTTCCGGCTACTTAACCATCTAGTTCTACGCATATTAATTTCTGGGATTTTATTTGCTTTAATGGATACTTAAAAATTTTTGCTTATTGATGACTTTCGACAATTCGGCACATTTGAAAGACAGTATCACTCTGCATGCGAGAAGCATCTCGATCGAACAATTATGATACGCTGTAAAACAAGCTGTCCACAGAATGCAGTTTTTATATCAGGAAGAAGGGAGCCACACTGAGTATTTCAATTGAATCGATTACAACATTGTGATACATTTATGTAAAATATACATTTTAAGTCTTTTCAACATATGTTTTGCTGCATAGTGTCGTCTATCGGTGTTTCATGAACATTTTTTTTTCTCAAATAATCCGCCTCCCCATGTCTTTAGTTGTATGGTCAAGAATTTTGGAGTCTCTATACTGAGGCAGTTCGTTCGTAGTATAGAAAAATCTGATTAGGAGTGTTTAGAATTTGCTCACCTGGCACAATGATAAAATTATGAGATGCATTCTTTTCTTATGATTTTTCTTTTTCTTAAAGTTTATGTGCGTGTTCTTTTCTGCATTTAGTAAATAATGAAAGTTCTAGTAAGTGACTTCCTTATGGGATAATATAGAATATTAAGGAATTCATGATATTTATTTCGTTCAGTGCTATTTATTGTTTTTCACCCCAACGAAAAATAATTTAAAACGGTAATTGTCTTTGTGTAAACAAAGATTATTTTATTAAGCTAATTTTATTTTAATTAGTACAAACGCATGTCATTTTTCTGTAAAATTTATCACTGTCTTTGCATTGTAAAAATTGTTATTTTCTATAAGACTATTAGAATATAAGATTGGATAAAATCTGAAAACAATCTAGTAGACAGTTGTATCCTAAATAAATTTCATATCTTTTAAATAATATATGTAGGAAATAATATATTATTTAAAGTTGTAGTGGAAGGAAGATCGTTATGATCTTTCTTCCACTACAACAGTGGAAGCCAGATTATTCATGTTTTCGGGAACATTTATTTAGTGAATATATTTCACACAGAACACGAATACAAGACATTCACTCACGTATCGCTCTAATAGAATAGCATTTTATATGATTATTTACTGACGCAATGAGTTATGGGAGGCTTACCTAATCGCCATTCGAACGCCATTTATTATACAAAACAGAAGATGGAATAATGGAACTGCTACATAGTAGATTGTATTACAAATTATATTGAAAGCTACAAAAATTAACTTATTTATTGAAGTTAATTTTTATACATACTTAAAATTTATTTATCACTGATTAAATAGAAAAAAATTCAATATTAAAAATTTTCACTTCTAATATACAGGGAGGTCAGGTAATAAATGGAGGTGTTCGGACCTCTCTAGCATGTTATGTATTGGACGGAAAAAATCAAAATTTAATCCCCATGCGCATTAAAGTATAGGGTTTCGTCAAAAAATTAGTACCAAAAACGCGGAAATGGGAAATCTTGGCTCTGCGATCAAAAACTTCATGATGTAATTTGCTTATAAGAGTACTTTGTGACATGATATCGAGAATAAAAGGATGAATTGAGGGAATTAAAGGCATTCTGCAAGAATTTGCCCATCTATGGTGGTGTCACGAAGTGAACCTGCCTTATTAGTTACGCTATTTTATCAGCGGAATGAAAATGCCTGTGCTGATCTCCATGAATAACGGTGGTCAAAACAGTTACGCAGGAGACTGATGACCATAACTAACTTACAATAAATGGTTAAAAGATTTGAAACAATAGCAATTCTTGATGTGCAACCAAGCCGAGGACATGAATGTATTAAGCAGGAACAAGTTGACGAAGTTGCAACTGCTGTTATGGATCAGGCGAGCGTTAACAAGCAAGATTCCAGCAGTGCAAGTTCAATCTCATGGCAAAAAGATATACTTTTCTCGATGGGGAGTAAGGTATTTCGTATTATTCTGAAATTTTATCAGTATAACAAGCATAAACGGATTACACTGATCTAAACTTGATAATTTCTGGTTGTGGTGCTACTTGAAAGTCGTTATGAATGAGGGATGTAATCCAGACATCCCTGCTTTAAAAGATCAAATAATGTTACGTATCAGAGGAATAAATACCGAAAAGCTGCCAGCCACCGTCTGGAATCTCGTATATCGCATGCAATGATTGGAACATCAAGTTGGTTGTCACCTTAGCCAAATTTGTAAGATATTATAATAAACGTTTTTCATTGTTTTTTGGTGTGTTGCTATTTACCATTTCCATTGGCAGTTATGGTACTATTTTGTTTTCTTGATAAATCAAAACAGTATACTTTATTGTGTATGTGTGTGTATCGAACACCTCCTGTTATTTCTTGATCACCCTGTATTATTTTAAAATTTTCATTAAATTTATACGTTTAATAATTTTTTTCATATTTCTTTTATAACCTTAAGATTTTCAATGTGAATAAGCCACTGAAAAGAAAATGCCAACAATGGAGTTTCTCACCTCAAATTTTCATTCTTTGGATCATAGAGTTGCGTAATTTTTTCTTAGATTTTTACATAATGCTTGACTAAAAGTTATTAAGTTTATTAGTTTACACATAATTAAAATTTGGATTCAAATACAAACTATCAATGAATAAATTCATGAAAAAAATTTCCTTTATAGATAATATAACTTTACTTCTGAAATAATCAGCTCTATTTAAACTTTCAAAGAGTTTTTCACTTGCATTCGAAAGAAAGGAACCAGAAAAGAAGGCAGTCTGTATTTTCAAAGCTTTCTTTTGTCGGCGACTTTCTTATTTTACTGTAGCTAATTGACTCGATCGAACAAGATTCGTCTTTTTAAGTCGCCGCTTCCTTTCGCGAACGTTTCTTTTTGAATAGAGCTCCGCTCTATTTTAATCGGCAACCCACAAATATTGAAAATGATTTCGGCCAGAATACTGCATGCGATGCGCTATTTACATTTACTAATTTAACACATAGGATAAAGGCTATTTAATTTTCTTAGCAGTTCATTTTTTCAAGTACTTAAAAAAAGGTTCTTCAAATTGGTAGTTTAAATTTGAATTTTTTGAATGTTTTTTCATATGTGTTTCATTAAGAAGTAATTCATAAAAATTAAACGAAGACACGCCGTGAATTCTTTATTGAATCGTAATGCAACGCTTAAATCTTACTGATCAATCAAAGATTAGACCATCTCTCCCGCTGAAAATTTCAATGAAATCAAGGAATCATTTAAACATACGCACTAAATAGGGAAAAAATAGATTCCTGTACATTGGAACAATGCAATTAATGCTATAAAAATTGCAATGAAATTTTTATTATATTTTTGTTTACAATGTTTGAATGAGATTTTTTTAAATCTTGTCGTTCATCATGATTTCATCAAACATGAATTTTATAACAGTATATTTTTAAGATAAAAGAGTTTTTTAAAGAATTTTATGGACAGTTTTTTGTGGAACATTAATGGAAATGATTGAAACATTTGTCATAGAGATTTATCGATGAACAATAAAAAGACAATTTAAATAGGGGACTGTGCTGGAACGAATAGAGGAACATTTAGTCATGAATTATAGTTTTATAACATCAATTCACTGATGTGAATTAATAATAATGATTTATTGGAGTTTAATACAATCATGTGACAATGACAAATCATTATTTAACATTTTAGATTTATTTCGAAATATAAGTGATATTTTTCTTCAAAATTAATTTTCTGATTGACAAGTCGGCTTATATGATATAAGGGTGGATTATTGTTACTTGATATAGTTTTATTGCAATTCAACTAGATTATATAATCGATTTAGAATTATTTTCTTGATATAATGTACAAAGTTTGAAGAAAAAAATCATTTGATGAATATCCTGAAAAATCAATGCATTATGTTCGTTAATTCAACTAACGATTTAACATTTCAGTATAAAATACATATTTGAAGGTTCCAAAAATAGTGTCAAAAATAGTGTCAAAAATTATTTTCAGAAAGCAATGACATGTATTTCAGAAATGTACTTTTTGGCTGTGATGGAATGTTACTGAATTATCATATTGGTGAACGAGAAAAGAAATTTGATGAGTGTCCAGCTGTACTGAAAATTCCACTTGTAGAATTCAATGAATTGCTTGAATAATTAAAATCGGAATGAAAACCAGAAAATTAAGCCATTCGTTTTAAAAAATTCACCTCTTAACTTTTAAAACTAATTCTGCTTTGTGTATTGATTATTTTCATTTCAGTAATTTATTTCCTTTCTGCTGTAAGAAAAGTTTTTTCGAATGTAAATTAGACCGTTCAAGATACCAGAGTTCAATTGCATTTTATTTTCCGAGATTAAACTTTGCTCAGTACAAAGAAAATGTAAAAAAAAAAAAAAACAATAATGAATTTAGTTTAAGTTCGCCAAGCCTAAAATTTTTTTCGAAACAGAATTTCTCTTCATTTTAAAAATATCAAAAGAACTTAAAGAAATATCTGAATTTTTTTACATCATAGTATTTAATGAAGTCAGAGAATGATAATAACCTACCAGCATAACTTTAATTGCTACCTTTATTAATGGAGGGAGTTCTGAGGTATAATTGTTTAACAAAAGAACAGCAATCATGTTATGTTCTAAAATGTGTTGAACGCAGCATTTTTTGAACATAGTAACTCGTTATTTCCTATAAATTGTCATGATATATTTTAAGTTATATGTTCTGATATCGACTTTTTTGTTTTAGCAAGTATTATATTTTGAATATGAAATAGTATGCCAATGAGATAAATTTATTTTGGATTACAATAAAAAGCAGAGTTTACTAACATTTATTCAGTTCTATTAAGGATTAATGTGTCTGATTAGCTTTACATATTCAGCAAATAAAACTTTTATTCATTAAATTAAAGTTTAATTTGTTCGAATAGATATGTTTTTGAAAACTATCAAAATTATTATATTATTCCAATTTTTTTTTAAATTATGGAATAAAAATTATATATTTTCCAAATAATTAATAATTTTAACAAATAATAACAAATCATTATTTAATTTTAAGAAATTAAGCATTTCTAACTTGTTTAAATACATATAATTAATTTCCATGAGCCTTTTCATTTTCATAGGTTGTCAATACTACGTAGAAGATTAAAAATATTAAGAATAATGAAAGAACGTAACAGTCCTATTTTGCAATTGGACGCGCCAGATATAATCCGTCATTTTTCAGGAATCTTTTATACATCCATTATCATAAAATAGCAGGTAAGTAAACAAAGAAAGGCTAATTTGTCTGATTCATGATTACTCTCTTACATAAGTGATTACACTGGAATAATTTTTGCAAATACAATATCTTTGTGGAAATTAAATAATCAATGTAAGCAAATAAAATATGTAATAAGCAAAAAATCCAAAAAAAAGTGAATGGATGAAAATAATTTTCATCACTGCTTGTTTCGAAAAAACGAAAAACGAATAAACGAAACACATCTAAAATAAAATACCTGCCTGCTATTACAAAATAATAACTTAACCATTTTCGAGAAAAGATAATTCAATTTCAAAAATATGAGATTAAACAATAGCAATCCAAAACTGCTTACAATTATTGTTCTGATCACTGAAAGATGTTGAACGACTTGTTTAGCAGGAAGAGTACATTAATGATTTATATATCAGGTAACTTCTTTCTCTAAGAAATATTTCCTGACCTCAGTGAAGGGAATAGTTCGAATGCTTTGATGACCACAGTTCCAGATGATTTCCTGAAATACAAAAATTATCAAGAGGAGAAAAACAGGTGCTCGAGCGTCTAAAGCTATCTGTGGGTCTTTCTTTTCTTCAGTGGTCAGGCGTGTAATGCAATCAGTTTGTAGTGAACGGCTTGAATGGAGAGAAATGCGGTTATTTAAGTGAAAGAGGAAACCGTTAGGATAAAGTGAAATGAAGTTCTTGAGACTGTTGATTGGAGGAAATGGCTTCATTTTGATGTTTATTTTCAGGATTTTAATACATTTCAGAGTCTTGTTTCAGACAGAAATGCTATCTTTGGTTCAATATGAATCAACAGAAATCAGATTTCGGCGAAAGAATGATCATTATTTGTTAAAAAAAGATTCTCAAATGAAATATATCTTTTTTTCGCAATAGAGTTAATTTAATGCTAAATATATTGAAGCAGAAATGGAGAACAAACGATTGGATGCATCTTTGATTTCAGTTGGTTTTCATTGTGATTTTCCATATTATTTAAAAAACCAAAATCAATACGAATTTTCATAATTACATCAGTATGAAATTATCGATACTTGTTTACCACTTCACGATTCTTTGCTTTTGATAAAACCTGCTCGTAATATTAGTTTGAAACTTTATAATTTACTTTCATACAAAACGAGGGAAATTGAATAAAATAATTTTGTTCTTTTATTTGTTTATTGATGTTATATATAATACTCTGTAATTAACTATTAATTGTGTTAAAGTGATTAATATACTATGAATATATGTCTTATTTTTAATATCTGGGTAGTTTTTTTTGAAATTATTTATATATTTCAGGTTTCAACCTACGGAATTTTATAGAAATTAGAATTTTATTATTTAATAAAGAAACTTGATAAGTTAAAATGTATGGTTCCATAATGTTAGTGAATTAAAATTCTACTGAAATTTTCGCGTTTTTGTAAAAACTGTTTCTCAGGTTTATTTTAATAACTTAATAAGTTTGTTAAAAATTAAAACCTTTATTCAAAGTAGTTATTGTATTTTTAATTAGTTATTTTGAAATGGAAATTTTGCTTCTGATCAAATGAATATTTATTAATATAAACTCCTAAGCCTTATATATTTATATCTTTTAAAGCTCATACAAAGAATTAAAATCCATGAATACTATAACGAATGAAATACATACAGAAAAGGATTTTGAATAACCTCAAAATACCAGTAGATTCGAGAGGAAATTTATATTTACTAAACAAAATCTGGTATTGGAACTTCCGTATGTAAATGTCACCTGAAGAAATGCATGCTATTTCGAATACAATTACATCATTTAAAAATTTTGAAATCCGACATATTCTTTAGAGAAAAATTCTTCTTAGCACAGAAAAAACAAACAAAAAAATCAAATAAAATAAATTCTGTTGAGATTTAAACCTTAAATAAAATGCCGGATGATCCAAAAACCAGCACGAATTTTAAAAATGAATGATTCGAACACGAATAAATATAAAAAGATACGATTTGCGCTAAACAGGTGGAAAAGAAGTCAAGTTTTTGTGGCGGTGAAACAAAAATAGTTTTGTTGGCGACTAACAGATGGCGCTGTAGGATTTTTTATTTCACCAAAAAATGATTTACAAATGAAAAAAAATATTGAACACTTTCTCATCAGCTTAATTACTGCTGATTAGTTAAATGTCCATGGTGCTGTTCATCATTCAGAAATACAGCTGTGAGACGAGTCGCCACACCTTTCACAGCATTTAGTAGCATTTTTTGTTTTATGGTAGACGCACTTTTACGGATGATATATTTCAGTACTCATATTGATGCCGGTTGATCAAGATACACTTTCGACTTGAAAAATTTCCACAGCTAAAAGTTACAGGGTTCGAATCAGGAGATATTGGAGGCCACGCGTGATTAAAATATCAATTGAAATTGCAATCCTCACCAAATGTTGAGCGTATCAGGTGTTTAACTGGCAGTTAAATCTGAGATAATGCTCCATCTTACATAAAAGAGAGTGTTTGGAGTGCCTGTCACGCTTACAGAGGCAGTAAAAGTTTTGAAACCGGTCTATGTGATTTAGTCTGAAAAAAGGACCAATTATGAAATCAGAAGTGAAGCCACGCCTGACTATCCCTTTAGACTGTTGTAAGGATTCCTCAATAAATACAAGTGGATTTTCCGTGGCCCACACTCGAGAGAGAGTGATATGCTCTTCATCTACCCAAAGCCCATTGTGAAGTCAGTCTTTCTGATCTTCCAACTTATTGAATACCAAATTCACAAAATCTTGGCGAGAGTCGAAGTCAAGAGGTTTCAGTTCTTGATTAGGATGCAACTCATAGGGATACCGTTTAACAATTATTCGCAGTGTTCTCCAGACTCTTCCGTACGACGTCCTGTCTGCCTTGAGACATCTCAAGCACTGCACTCCCCATGCGCAGAAATCGGCAACATGAATTGCGCAGTTTGCTCGTGTCTGCTTAAGGACGTCCACTTCTTGGACGTGATGCCAAAGAACCTGTAGCTTCAATTTTCTTCAATACAGGAGACGTTATTGGGCCTTTGCTATCTCACATACAATTCATGTATGCAATATGCTCGCAATGCAGCAGTTCCATTTCCCGAATTCTTATAATACAGTTTAATTAAGAGAGTTTTCTTAACTATGGACAGAATTTTAATGCATATAAGCTTCGACTAAGCTGCTGAAGTCGCTCATTTTTATATCTTTTTTTTCTTTGTATATTTCTACATCAGAAACCTGACAGCGTTATTTGTTGGTTGCCAACAGAACTATTTTGTTTCGTTGCGGCAAAAAATCCGGTTTCGTTTTTATCCTTTTAGTGCAAACCGCATCTTTTTATCTTCGTTCGCTTTGGAATTATTAATTTTTACAGTTCGTCCTGGCTTTTGGATCCCTCGGTATAAAGAAAGAAATGTCAATTTCAAATTAATATTGAACGAAATAATATAATATGTATCAATTTGCCCTCATATGATTTTCAAACCTTTATCTGAAGGTAATATTTAAAAAATGTATTAAAATGAGATCAATTCTAAGCGATGAACTCTTAGAAAATATTTTTAAATAAATTATGTTTAGCTTTAAAAAAACAAACCTGTCTCATTATTCCAAAATTTTCGTATTAATTGTCTCATTATAATCGTTGTTGCATTAAGATTCATTTGGTGGGCAATATCTAAGAAGCGAAAGTTTTATAAATTCGTAAACGTCACATGACTTTCGAAATTACTTAAGTAGAAGAATAATCCTGTCCTTTAATAAATCTACTGAATGTATGTTTTATGAGTATTAATTAGAAACGTACTGTCAGAAAATTAATTGAAATGAAAACGGTCAATAAAATATTCGTTATTAAATAATACCTGGAATTAGAAAATAAACAGTAGACACATTTTATAAAATAAATAACGAATGTTAAAAATGGTGCTAGTTAACCAATCAAATGCTTTCTTTGACCGTGGGCCATACGTGCATCAATATATCGAATTTTGATAGTTGTAAGCAAAATTTAAGCAATTTATAACGATTATAATTTAATATTAAAATTACTTCGAATGTATAGATGGATACCTATTTGAATAAAAATATTCTTAAAATGGTTGGTGTCATCTTATTAGTAAAGAAAGATGTTAAGTGGTGGTTAATATTAGTATTCTTGCACAAATTCACGACTACATTTTTATTCTATATATTCTTCCATTTAATGCATCCCAATTGGGAGTGCACGGTGCCGTTGTTTGCATCAAAAACCTAATCATACATATTAACACTACTTTTCTAGACAAAGACCATATTTTAAGGCTCTTCTTATTCTTGCATACAGCCGACCAACCGCCACCACTGAGCGTAGCAATATCGAATGAAAATATAATGCTGTGAAAAGGCTGTCACCGTTTTCATGATTTTGTACGAAATCCAATATGATAAGAAATGTTTTTGCTTGTCTATAAATCAGTATTAAGCAATTTATCTTTCCAAATTTACTGGTGAAAATACAAGCAAAAATACCAAACCTTTAATTGATATTTAAATAAAATTTACATACGCTAGGCATGCTAGTTGTTACTTAGACATTTTTATAATACTAGGTTTAGATACCTCAAATTCCATCGCTTTGGCTCCACGGTTTGAATTTTCAATTAGCAATTGAATCTTAGAAGTACAAAAGAATATGCTATAAGAAAAATTTCGAATTTATAAAGTAGGCAATTATAAATGTAAATGTCATAGAAATTTTATAGCAAATAATTTTTTTATTAATAATTTGTCTAAGAAATTTTATAGTAAACATTCTTGAATTTTCATTATTTACGTAAATAATTTCACGATCAATTTAATGGAAGTTTATATTTATTTTTAGACTCAAGCAATTTATAACTTCTTTCTGGTTTTCATTTATTCATTCTCGGAATATATAAAGGGGAATGGGTAATATATGAAGAGGAAGGTGACAAAATTTGTTTGAGTTTGTCAACGATCCACAACAATGTTGAGGATTACAATCTTCAACCTCTTCCATACAATTTCTGTGTATGGATATGCAATATCTCGTTTTTTGTGTGTGTGAGTGTTTTATTGGAAAAAATGATTGAACTTGCAAGAGTCTTTTTTTCTGCCAGTTGACCTTTAATTTTAAATAAAGTCAACAATATTGACTGACAAACATTTTTCAAAAATGCAATTGAGTGCATTTTAGATTAACAGATAATATGCAGACCAAAATATTTCGCCTCCCACATACTTTGATATATTTAATCTGAAATTTAATATAGATTTACGAATCTGAAAATAAATGTGTATGCCAAATTTTATTATTATTTTTTTGCTTTTTCCAGTAATCATGTTCACATGCATATGAATAGACAAACAGATCGTTTTGAACGAATTTCAGCCAAAATTTGCTAGCACTCTAAAATATAAGGCTAAGATTACGTGCCAGAATTTTCTATTCCCCTCAGCGTGGATTTAAATTATAATGTTTTCAGTCATTAATATGACTTTGTAAATTTTATTTTGAAAGGAGGAAGATAAATGACGTCGGATATTCTGAGGATTTCAATGTTTTGTAACTAAGAAAATTATAAAAAATTTATAAATATATCTGTTTACAGGTATTTTTATATACTAATTAGTCGAATTTAGAAAATATACTATTTAGTCTAATTTAGAAAATACAAGGGAGCTTTATTGGGATGTATCTCACGATTCAGATGACAATAATGACACCTGAGAGAGCGTATCGGTTTCCACACATCTGTGTTATAGCCACAGGTGGAAAATTGATCCAGTGGAATTGCTGCTTTGCAGAATAGCAAACACTTTGGGTTTTGATGGTATTGAATTTCGAACCGTAACTCAAACTTTGCCATTTAACCAAACTTTTTTGCCAAACTTTGTCATTATTTTTCCTTTTAAATGAGAATTTATTTTTGTATTTCTATTGAAACACGAGGTGAAATTTAAAATTTTATACATTTCCTATGCATCAAGATTTATATGCGCTTGTATCTAAAAGTTAATCAACCATCACTTTTAGTATTTAAAATGACGACATGACACTTTTTGAGCAGATATTTATATGATGAACAAATGTTTAACACTAACAGTATTTTTCAAAGTAAAGGTATTAAAGCGCTGCAATATTCTAAAAACGGCACTGCAATATATATTACATTTATTTTAATAATGCATCATTACAAGTTAATTTAATAATCAAACTTCAATTTTTGAAAATATGTTAATCGATATAATTCTTTTAAATTTAGAAAAAAATATTCGCTTAAAAATTCATTTTTTTAATTGCTAATAAATAATTTTTATTGGCAAAAAATGTAATACATTCATTTTCAATATTATATCTCTACTTTCCAGTGATATTCAAATCATTATTTCCTTTCTTCTTCAAATTTTATCTTTAAAAGGCATTGTAAAAATAGGTAACAGCGAGGAGAGATATCACATGCAAAGCAATAAAATACTCAAGATTCTAAAGTTTGGCAAACTATGCCCCGTTTCTTATTCATAAGGTGCATATAAATGAGGTTAAAACTTCCCTCTCTGGGAATGGCCGTACATTTGAAGAGAGTACAGCTGAATGCAAATCCATTTACTGCATTCGTCCGATCGAAAATCCCTATATTTTCTGTTCTGAAAAGGAAAAATCTTTTTGAATTCAAACGCTTTTTAGATTTTTTTTCTTCTCAAAATGGTTTAACGCTGACCAATTCCACTAAAAATATTTCTGAGCAATCTTTATGTTTCTGAAGGATGCTAGAATTGCAAATAAATTCAAAAGAATAACTATTATAAAAAAATTATTGATTCTTAGAGAAGTCCTGATGCTTAAAATTCCAATGTCATGAAACCAAAATAAATAAATCAATAGGGATCTTTTTTTCTATAATTACAGAAGGATTGTGAATTCTGTTTAGAAGGTGCTGAGAATTGAGTTTGATTAAACGCTAAAGAAATAATTCATTAAATTTGAAATGCTTGATTCAAATTCAAAAAGAAATTTAGCTTTTTCTCGATTACAAGAAATTTAGCTCAATTCTTTATCAGGTAAAAGAAATTGGATTTACAAACTACTTTTGTGGACTGCACGAGTTAATGTAATTTATAATGAAAGATTTAATAACATTTATATTTCTATTAATTTGATATTCGGATGATAGAAAACGAATAAAGTATAACCTTTCAAATCAAGAATAAAAAATTGAACGAAAATAATAATAAAAAAATTCTTATACCTGATATGACGTTTTAATGCGTGCTTTTTAAAAAAATTCTTTGATTAGTAATTAATGTTCATTTATAAAAATAATTTTTCAACGAATGTTTCTTAAATATCTAATGTTTTTCTATGTATAATGTAACGTAAAAAATAATCGAAATACACAACCTTGGTAACAAAATGCGATAAAATATACAAAACTCAAAAGGTAATTTTTCAATTTATTTTTGTATTTAAATAAAATCTAACCTAAGCCCGCTATTGAATTATATCCAAATATAAGGCACAATTTAAAGAACTAATAAGAAATTTTAATATTAAATTTCTATTAGAAAATCTATCAAAAATTGGATGGAATATTTCCTCAAATGTAAATTAAGGGTCGAATTTCTAGTTATATGAATTCGTGTAGTGCTTGTAGAGTCTTAGTGAACATACAGATTACGGGTATTTTAAATATGCAGTACACCCATTCTAGTTTGCCTTTCGAAATAGGTCACTATGAGATAGATGTGAGTTAAAAATGCATAATTGGAAGGAATGTATTCTCAGCAGTTACTAGAATGTGAACTAGACTGTGACATAAGACTATGATAAGGTGGATTATTTTTTCCTGATATTTCTAAGAGATTTGATAAATTATGAATAAACTATGCATAAGCGCAGTCGGTAAAGGCAAGGAATTATCACAAGAATGTAGAATTCAAATGAACCTGGTTTACTACAAGAGTGAAGATATATTGACCACATGGCTGTGTCTCAATGCATTACAATTGTAGGCCATTTGACCTACTGTTGCGAAATTCGGCACAAAGAGGTTAAGAATGTGCAGCTTTGGGCCATTTATTAGAAATTTAATTAATTTAAAAAACATTGAATTTTGGTGTTTTCATACTATAATTTCAAAAAAATCTATTTTGTTTGCATGTTTCTTACCCGATTGCTATACAACTTTGAATATTATTACTAGCACTTTCGGGACGCTTATTGGCATAATAAAATTATGTATAAAAAATTCGAATCTATTTACCACATCTATTAACCAAGTATTAACGTCGAAATAACTGGCCAAAGCTAAATTCGTCATATAGGCTAATCTTTCGTAGCTCTTTTACATAAATTCTATGTAAGTCATTGTCTTAGGTAACAATATTATAAGAGAGTAGGAGAGAAAATTTTACGTAAACCAATACGAGAAAATGGAAATTTTGACTAAAAGTTTAATAAAATTTTATCGTGTTTTTGCATTGTCTTCTGAATATATTAGAGTACACACATTTTTGCATCATTTTAACTTTAAAAAATGTTAATTCACCCATATCAGCAAATTTACGGTATAAATATATTTTCTGCGTTTAATTAATTCTAAAAGGATATATTTTAATCAATTTTCCAATATATATCTTGAATATTGAACATTAATCTGATCTAATATCAATCGAATTACGAATGATACAAAAAAAAGAATTTCTTTTCTTAGAATTCTCAAAGGACATCAATCACTACAACTCAAAAACAATACGTAAATCTGTTATATAAAAATGAATTGCTTATTCGTACTTTATGCGCTGCCGTACCATTCAACCGATTTCTGCGCAACTTGGTCAACTCATTACTGCACTTGCGTGAAGTTTATAGGCAGAGTACAGTTATTATACCTTTGACATAAAAATAAATTTGTGTTTGTTCGTATCCTATGCGATGTTGTACTATTCAACCGATTGCGATCAAATTTGTTAAAGCTATTGCTTGCTCTTTCAAGGAGGTTATATTTTCAAATTGATGATTGACATAAGTCAAACAGCACATCCCATTGGAATTAATTGCACATGTATGAAACAAAATAAAATTATTATGAGTGATGTCAGTCAATATGAGGGAAACGAAATCAAAAATACTTTTTGAAAGCGCTTTTTCTTTTCATTAATAGATAGTCTTTTATATAGGGTGTTGTCATTCAGCGTGCTCACTATTTTGTCTACAGCAAATTCCCCATATTATTCAGAGTTGATTTCTCACATACAAAATAAAATTATTATCGATGACGCTGAAGATAAGTTATATGTAAGGGAAATTTTTCAATGTAAACAGTAATTTTTCAATTTTTTAAAGTGAATTCAACAAACGATATTTCGTTTATACAAATGTATATCATGTTGATCGTTTCAACAAAAAATACTTTCCCAAACGTTCGTTTCTTTATTAAGTGATCAAACAGCGCAACATCTAGAATTATCCAAATCGAGCTTTATAAACAAACGAAAAATGACGAGAGCAATTAAGCAGATCGGTTAAAAATTGCATATTAACTTTTTTCACGAGGCAAGAACCGGAAGATGTGCTCACTCCATGCATTTCCATTATTCCCCCTAGCATTCCTTTTGATTTAAAACGACAGTAGTTCCCCATTCGACAAGCATTCTCAATGACCATCAACAAGGCGCAAAATAATTGGCAAATTAATTTAAATTTGTGGACTGAACCTAAAAGAATACATGTTTTTCTCATAACCAGTTGTAGGATGGATGCTACCAGTCGGAAAGCCAAGAAATTTATTTGTATCTAATGATGACGCAAGAACTAAAAAAGTGCTTGCCTATCCTAAAGCTCTTGAATTATAAAGTAAAAAAAAAGAATAAGCATATTTGTAGTAATCCTTTATATATCATTCAATTTCAGTGAATATACTCATTTCCGATACGAAAATAAATCTTATTCTTTTTATCCTACCTAATTAAACAAGAAATTTATTTTAAATTTCAAATATTTGGAAAATTATTTTTTTCTGTGGCAGCAACGCGCTTGGTACCAGCTAGTATTATAATACAATACGAAACTTTGATGAGCAGCTTTTTTCAAAATTTCTTCCCTTTAAACTCTTTTTTTTTTTCATTTTGAATTTCCACAATACATTCGCTAACTGCATCATTTAACAATTAACATAATTTAGTTTAAGTGAATCATTCAATGAAAACAGTGCTGTCCGAGATTATTGACACATTTCAAAACTTTTAGGTTTTCTAACTTTGTTCATAGAAATTGTAATGTTTCACAAAATGTAAACTCTTATACATAATTTTAAAGAGAATTTATTGCTGATTTTAATACAAAAAGCAAAATTCAAATATTTGTAATACAAAAACTGTTGAGTGACAATAATTTATATGTTGATGATTCCAGTGAGTTATTAGTACTTAGTAGCTAAGTCTTTGTTTTTATTACAGCTTCACGGTGATGTTTGATTGGGGTGACGAGAGTTTTAAGCTCTTCTGTCGTTATTGTATGATTCCGGAGAGCAATAATAGTATCAAATAATTATCTTCTATTTAAGGAAAGTTACATACGTACAAGAGGTTAATGATGCCATAAGTTCTCAATAAGTTTGAGTTCAGGACTATTTCCTGGCTATGCTAATAGTTCACTATTCTTTGCTCTACGCTAATTAATCTTCGTACTCTCTTCCGATACTTTTTTGTGTATCAAGGAGATAAATCCTGCAAAAAAAAGTAGTGCGTTGTTGAGTAAGTTTTTGTAAGTTTCGGTTCTATATTAGAGTCGGTGTATTTTCTTTCATTTAATGCCCCATCGATATCATGAAGGATACTAATATCGTCTACTGACCTGCATGATCGAATCATAACATTAAATGAATTCTTCATAGTTGCCTGATTACAGTCAGAATATTGCTATTCTCTTTACTATATCTTACCTATTTTGCCATCAATACCGAATAATAGTATTTTTATTTCATCGCCCCTTATAACTTGTGGCCACTGATCATCTGTCCAATTAATGCGTTCTGTTACCCACTGCAATCTTTTTATACACTTCTATAAGCTGATATAAGAATTTGTTTTCGTTAAATCCTACCTCTTAGCCCAACGTCTAACAATCCTCTGATTGTTCTGGAACTAAAATAAATTCCAGCATCTTTCAAATGGCCGCTAATGACATTCCTTATTTTGGACACAGTTTCTTTTTCTAAACAGTATGCTTCTTTTTCACACTTTTCCTACTTTATTTTTAATTGAGTTTGTCTCCTGATATCGTAAAAAATTTAGGGCTCTAGATGTCATTGAACCCTCCTCCTCTTTTGCAGTTTCAGCATTAAAAAGACCACATTCATGCAACATAACAATCAAAGTTCTCTTTCTAGGTGTCCAATACTTTCGTTATTTTGATGCCTTTGCTTCTGGACTGAATGTTAGAATTATTTACAGAAATTCCTACTCTGTATTTAAAAGTTTAATAAAACTTCTAATTTACATTTTAATCTCTTAAAAGCAGTCTTCCTACAACAGAAAAAAATGCCCAATATTGACTTGTTCCAATTTTAAACATGACGTCAGTTTCTACTTGCATTTAATAACATTTGATTGGTTCCCAGAACAACAACATTAATTTGTCAGGTAAGTTAGAATTTACTATCATTGTCATCACTGTTTTTTATTCAGATTAAAGTAAGAATAACTTTTTTGCATTGCAGATACTTGAATTTTGCTTTTTTTTATTGAAGTTGGCATTAAAGTCTCTTTAAAATGGTATGTAAGAGTGATATTGTGATTTGTATTATGTTATATGCATATACATGCATGTTATATGCAATATTTACTATAAAAATACAAAATTTATAAAACATAACGATTTTTAAAAGTGTCCCTAATTTTGGCCACCACTGTATCTAATAGTAAATGTTTTTTTAATAGATGTTATGGATGCGTTCTACTTAATGGTATCATGAAAGAGATAAATTATTTCAAATTTTAGTTTTCGTAAAAGAGAAACAAATACTATCCAAAACAGAATTTATTTTTCAAATACATAAAACATGCTTTTTACCGTTTTTAAACAATTAGATAAGAAAATTCACTGTCAAATGGAAAATGATCAATATTTCTTTTCAACCTTTTCCTCTATAAAAATGCGTCGATATAGAATTAAAATATTACAATCTTTAAAATGAAATGAAAAATGCTGATTTTGGGGCTAGACCAAAAACATAAACGTAATCATGCGTGGTTTCTCTCCAGCATTAAAATAGAATATTTTCCAGTTTTTTGCCTTATCATTAAATATTAATACCCTGGATAACCTTAAAATACTTTTAAAAAATACGTATGATTGCGATTTTACTAAGAATTAAATTTTTGGCCGAGTAAGTATAATTATGTAATAACTCCACAAATATAAATATCAAATGCATTGAATTATTTTGTTTAAAAACATGCAAATACTAAACACCGTTTGTTTTTTACATAAATCATTTCTTCATTTTAAATTCAATAAACCAATTAGTTTTTCTAATTGATTAAATATATTAAATTTGAAACTGCAATTAATATGTATAATAGATAATTTGGAATATATATATATATATTTGCTTTCAACCAATGTACAGTGAATATGATGCGTTTTACATAATTTTTAGTATCAGAAACAATACAATTAAATTAAAGAAAGTCATTTTTGAATCTGAGGTGAGCGTATCCATAGCACTCATCAATCAAATGTCAGTTTTAACGATTCTTAGGATTTAATAGACGTTTTCTTCAATAAGTGGCTTAACGGAGCTATCGAATTTTTTATTTCTAAATACCACCGACATTTTCTTTCACCACCATCTCATTAAACAACGATACTCGACTGGCAAATCCAGCCTTATTTTTTTGCTGTTTCAGTATATTTAGGAGACGAAAAAAAAAATCTCTCCTCCTTTAAAAGACCCCGATTCGTTCTATTTTCCCACCCCCCTCCTTAATGGGTTACTACTTTCTTGTGGCTCTGTCGTTTCCTTTCCTATCCTCTTATGAAGTTCCTCCCAGAACTTGGTCTTTCTTTTAAGATGCATTTGTTACTATGGTTACAAGAGGAAGGTGTGGAATAACAATCAAGTTGCCTGGTGATCCCTGGCACCCGTTATAGAATGTCATATTTATTGCCGCGAGAATATACGAATTCCCAATGCCTCACACATTTGTCATTGCTCAGTGACAATAATATTGCCGGCTCTTGTAGGATATGAGACAGCACTCTTTCCCATTTTGTTGGAAATATCTGTTTTATGTGTTACAAGTAATGTAAAATTTGTATGTGAAGTTTTTTGATGTAGTTTGAGACTTCCATGAAGAAAAATTCGGATTCGTTTGAGATACAAGTAATAAATAAAATGTTAACATTTTCGAGATGTTTAAAGTCTTCAATATGACAGTCTTGAAAAAATGTAATTTTTAAAGTATAAAAAGTTTTTCAGATGTTCTTAAAATTTCTAATCAATGAATTTCGATATGTTGATAAAATAGCGTATTTCCTTCAAAATACTAAATGACAATTTAATTTTAATATTCACTGAAAGGTAATTTCATATTTCTTTGGAAAATTTAGTTATTTCAAAGACTTAGTTAAACAATGATACGCTTATAACTCAATGGCTGGAGTTATATTAAGGTTTTATATAGATTAAATTCTATATATTTCAAATTATAATGATTCGTTGCTACTGAAAGATTTTCTGCACGATTCTCTGCAGCTAAAACGCGAGAATAAAAATAGGCTAAGGAAACTGAATGGTATCAGGGAGGCTAGATTTCTTAATACTTAACTTAACTTCACTTACTATAGGTACAGTTTCATGAAATGTCTTCTTATGAATATATCCGAATTTTAAGTACAGTGGCAAGTCGTCTACTTAGGATTTCAGCATTTGAAAAACTGCGCAATCATCTACATTTTCTGTATTAAATTAACAGGGTAAAGCGAAAAGAACATAAAACATTTATTCAAAAAAGGGTTCTTAATTCTTCATATAAAAATCCAAATTACAGTTAAATTATTTTAATGGCTTGAGCCCATTCATCGATTTAATTTCATTTAATAACCGGAGAACAGGCATTTCACCGATGCATCGAAGAAATTACATTTTCACATAAATAGATAATTTTTATTAGTTCAATTTATTATAATGATGGAATAGAATTCATTCTCTATTAATATTACTATATTTGTGACTTATTGGTTGTGAGGTTATTTGAAATGTCAATATCTACTATCATCTCTCCCGGATCTGAAGGACAGCATATAATCATTCATTCATTGACAACGTTTTTAATATTCAGAAGTACTCACTCCGGTCATTTATAGAGAATATGGTTCTCCAATTAGATCATTTTGATAGAAATAAAGGATGACATATGGAGCAATTTTGATTTTACTTTATTTAACTACTTTAAAGCATAATAAATGGTTTTATGTGTATTAGAACGTGACCAAACGGAGAATTTTTTGTACTATTTTTTAATGAATATAAAGCGTATCATCTAAACAATCTGTATTTCAAATTTTATCTCATGTAGATGAAAAGATTGCATTTTAGAGCTTTCTAAAGAGGATTACTTATTTCTCAACAACCCTGTACTTTATTATTCCAGCCATTCTATATATATAATACCTACTAATATTTATTGTACAGAAAGAATTGATCAAAATTTTCATCCACTTTTCTTATGCAATAAAAAGTTTCTTGTCAGTCTTGAATTATTCTCTTTATCCTAAGAAAAATTTATCAAACAATGTGATCAACGAGATACAAAAAAAAAGCATTGACAGGAAATGGCGTTACACAAAGGTATAAAATATTCAAGACTTTAAAGTTTGGCAAACTTTGCAACGATTCTTATTCATAAGGTGCATATGAATTAGGTTAAAAACCTCTCTTTGCTAGTAATGACTGCATCTTTGACCGGAGTGTGGCTGAATGCAAATCCACTTACAGCTACCGCTCGAAGGGAAAGATCGGAAAAATGTTCACTTTCAAAAAGAAGAATCATTTTGAATTCTACTCTTCTTCGATCTCCTTTAAAATGGATAAAATCAGCAGAAAAAAGAGATAATTCCCCGTAATCCATTCTCTTTCTGTGAAATGTTAAAATACCTAAGAAACTTCATCACAAAGGAATCCTTAATTAAACTCGGAATTCTCACAAAAGCCTTAATATCCACAATTTCGACGTTAAGAAAGACGGGTAGAAAAAGTTTAATGTTGTTCCCAGCTTGTGGGACACTGTGGATTTCATTTACTTCGCAGTAGAAAGATAGGTGCCATTAAATGTGGAATGAAGCATTCATTAAATGCAAGACACACATTTTAATTTCCAACAAGGGATCGATTAAAGTTCTCTAACTCCTTTCACACAAAAATTCCTAGTTGCTAAAGATTGAACCCAATTACTTTGTCGTGAATTTAAAAGTAAGATGAGATTGCAGAGTTTTAATTCAGATGGAACTGTATCAATCTTGAAATTTGAAGAGAATTCGGATGCAATTTTCTTAAATTATTAAAATTTAAATTATTAAAAGACTTATAATAATCTGATAATAATTAGAAAAAAATTATTTCGTACATTTTTTCGAAGAATTTCTTTTCTCTGAAAAAGTATTCTACTATAAATTTATTAATTCAACTTTAATTTAAAATAAAGACGTTTTAATATATGTTAAGAAAGCAAAACTAAATAAATATCTAAAACACTTTTGGAGTTATGCAAGTTTTTATGATGAATTATTAGATGTAAAATAATATATAGAGAGTTTTTTAAGGTATCCAAACATTTTTGGAGCACTTTTTTTTATAGAAAAGGAATTGTATAGTCATACTTTAACCTATTTCTGAGTATAAAACAATTAAATATTAGCAATAGATTGTTAATATTTTAAATAAACAATAATATTTTTTGAAATTGGCATTTAATAGCATAAATTTAATATTTTTTAAAAAAATTCAAATTGGTTATAGAATAAATTTAAGCAAATTCTTAAAAATTCTTGAAATTCTCTCTACCGAAATCTATTACTCTCACAAGAACAAAGCTTATACCAAAATACAATACATTGTATTTTAGTATAAGCTTTGTACTTTGTACTTTTGGTATAAGCTTAAAGTGAATAAACTAAATATTGAATAAACTAAATAAACTAATAAACCCTAGTGAATAAACTAAAAGCATATGGTTATAATGATTAATAAAAATTTTAAAACCAGCCTAATATTTGTAATGAATTTTATAATAAATTGCTGGTGTTGTTATTTAGGCTCCACTATATTCACTCAATCTAAATTATTTTAATTCATTCTCTAGAAAATAGTGTGAAGACAACTTCCACCAAATTTCATAGCATTGTAATAATAATTTTTTTGTTATTTGATTTGAAGTGATAAAAACAAAGTAAAATAAATTTTGAGAAAAAGGCATTTTAAAGTATAGAGTAACATGTTTTACTAATAAATATGAGTGTAAATACTTAAAATTACCCACATTTATAGGTTATACCCTTTTCCTTCTCAGGTTTTAATAGTTTTCTTTATTTAATCATTTTATTTTTTCTGGTAATTTTTGCATTTGGCAGTGAATGACACATAGATTCATTGATTCTGTCTTTATTGAGCTTTGCAAAGGCTGTGACTGCATTTACACTTGAATACGCTCCAATAACCTTAAGAATATTCAGTAATCCTATAAAATCTTTAAAAAATGTAAATATGACGCAGACATTAAAGTTCCTTATCCAATTGATCAGAGCTCACTAAGGACATCTTTATGTACAAATTTCTGCAAAACACCATTGAAACTCTCACTGTCCTTTTTCATTATGGCATGCAAATATATTTCAGCATTTAAAACTGGATATACGTTTCTAAGAATTTTTAACATGCTTCTGATCTTTTAAATCGGTATTTCCGGTTATTTTAATGTCCAATTCTGGTTTACCGATCATGGTGAAAATAGTAATGTATTGACTCTAATTAACGTCGAGGAAGAAGTAAACCTATTTTTGATAGCTCAAAGACTGTTCTATCCGATATTTTTTTTAATAAATGTCATTTTCAGAAGAAATCGAACTTTTCTACGTGTTCGGATGACTTAAAATTATTTAAAATTAATGGATGTTTAAATAATTTAAACACACCATTTCTGTTAAAACTAAAATAAAAATTAACTATTTTTTTCTTATTTAAATATGCTCATCATTATTTTAGAGGCTACCATAACAGAATGATCTTGGTATTTTGATCGAATGGATAAAACTATGTTTGAAAATGCGTATCTTTGTTAGTTGCAGCTAAATACCCAAAATATATACTTAAGTTATGATTTTATACTGGTAAATTATTCCTTTTATTACCTTTTCTAATGACTGTATTAAAGCAATAAATGGCAACTAGAATTATATCGCAATGTAAAATTTCTTATGATGCAAATTTATATTTATAAAAAATTACTTTAATTTTTTTTACTGTAATTTAAAAATTTTGTGAAAGATATGGAAAAGGAAAAAATATTGAAGTAAAACAAAAATTAAATTTAAAAAGGCTATTTTATAAATGTGAGGCTTAATATTTTATATTAAACCATCTATTGTGAATATTTTTTCATCGGTACGCTATATATTCAATGTGAATAAACATCTGGTAATTATTTTTATTTTAAGATTTCAAATAACCCTGATGCAATACAATATAAGGATATTCCAATTCAAAGCTAAAGATTTAATAGTTTACACTTCTAAATAGTAAGTAATATGTAAATGCAGATCCATCGGCGCTCTGGCATAGGGCTAGCTTGTTTTCCTCGTGATCTGCGCGTACCTGGTTCAGAAGGGTTGTGTTTTGTCTGAGAGTAGTGTGAGGTGCTGCCCTGTAAAGGGCCTTAGTTGGCTCTACTGAAAAAAACGAGGGACTCTAATTTAAGCTTAAACCACTGACAGCTTTCTGTCAGAGGGCTTATGAAGTGCCATTTATTACAAAAACAAGTGGAGATCTTGTACTTCTTGATCAAAAAACGAAAAAAAAAATGTAAAATATTCGATTTAAATTAAATGCGTGAAATCTTTACAGTAAACTTTTGCCAGTAATATATAAATTAATGATTTCAGGTTTCTTTCAGATTATTGTTACATAAATGTTCTTTTATAGAAACGCAATTGGAGGCATGCGTTTTCTCAAGGGGCCTGGGTTACAATTATTAAAATGCTATTTTTTTCTTTTGTGTCTCTTGTGAACAGCATTGGAATTTATTTTGGAGACACAATGTATTCTGAAAATTAAATAGTTACCACATATATGAAAAACATTAATATTAAAAATGTTAAATCTTACAATATAAAATGTGGGGGAAATGTTATAAGAAAACCTAAATAATTTTTAATGAGTACTTACTTCGGTTAGAATTTACAGCATTACAGCAATGTAAATAAACTTTAAAATTTAATAAACAAAAATGAAGAATGCAATATTTTAAAATGTTATTTAAAAGAATTTTTTATCCTTTTTTCATTAATGAACTTAAAAGCAATTTCAGAGAATGGAGTCAATGACTGTATAAATAACGATAAAAACTTCGAAAATAAATAACTGAGTTATACATAAATGTTCATATTTAGATTTGTGCCATCTTACTGCTGTAAATGCAATTTGAAGTCACTGAGGAGATGATTGTATTCGAGGACAAAATACCACTTGCTAATCAGAGCTAATGATCAATGTAGAGTCATTTTCACTCTCATCTCCAGTTGCGAATTAATTTATATAAAGCATATAAATTAAACAAACATAAGTTATACATATAAAACATATTTTAATACTTCGCTTAATGTCTGGTTGGAATGAAAATGATTTTTTTAAAAATATTCCACTGAAAGTATGTTGTTGCTGCTTTATCTCATGACACTTGCCTTAGACAAACCCGCTCCAATTAGAGTTAAGAGTACGATTTAGCAACTCACCCATCTCATTCGCTTCCACAACCCGTTTTATGGAGAAGCGGTCCATGCACACATCTCATGGATAGAACAGATGAAAAATAACTATGAAGGAACCTAGACGTCCAGATCAAGGGGAAGACGTGCTACTTCTATGCCAAGACAATCATCCAAAGTGTATCTCATAAAATGATTATTAAAATTTATTATTATACATTTGCATAAATCGATTCTTCTAAAAAATATGTGAATATTTCTTCTTGTTTTATGTCAAAATTATCTTCTCCCCTGCACTAAAAATATTTTTAAAAATCCTTATGAGTACAAAGTAATTGCTCAAAGTAAGATTCTAAACTATATATAAGCTTTGCTTACAGTTAAAATAAAATTAACACAAGTGTTAACATAAACCCCTTTACTCATCAATTAGCATAAAAAGCATTTTTTTAACATCAAAGTTTCTAATTTCTCATTCATTATATTCCTATAATGTTTTACATGGAGAAAGGAAATAGAATAAGGATCACAAAGATAAAATAACTGAACTATCATATTTTTATATCTCTAACTATCATATTTTATGCCTCTAACAATCTGTTTCATCACCATCTCAGTAGACAATGATGCCTGGATGACAAGAATCTGTCTTCATATTCTATGTCTACAGTATGTTTGGGAAAGAAAGAAACGCCTCTTTCAGATCTCTGAATTCGTTCTATTTCTTCCCTCCCCCACCCCCGTCTTTTCCTTTAATGGGTTACCACTCACTCTCGTGTGATTCTATTTCCTGTCCCATCCTCTCATGATCTTTCCTCCAGAATCTCGCTTTCCTTTGGAGGTGCTTTTGTTCCCATGGTTACGAGAGTAAGGTGTAGAATAACAATCAAGTGCCACGATGTCCCCACGGCTTTCAGAAAAATGTCATATTTATTATCCTGAAAAGGTAGACGTTCTCCATATCACATTTATAACTGTTGAAATGACACAGATATGGTTCTTTTTTTCTAACCATTGTAGCAATAATTAAATCGCATTTCTTGTCCGTTACATAATTCATAATATGCCATGATTTGACAAAGTTTTATTTGAGGAAATCTTATTCACTTGAAATTTAACGATATATATTTTAAATGTCCATTCAAAATTTTCCTTTCTAATCCTCATCCCGCTTTCATTTCTGGCGAAGAATTTTTATCGAAATACAATATATATATATATGTGTGTGTGTGTGTGTATGTGTGTGTGTGTGTGTGTATGTGTGTGTGTGTGTGTAAGTGTATGTGTGTGTGTGTGTGTGTGTAAGTGTATGTGTGTGTGTGTGTGTGTGTGTGTGTGTGTGTGTGTGTGTGTGTGT
>JAPMOQ010048238.1:1368890-1385195 GCA_026543055.1 Argiope trifasciata
TGTGTGTGTGTGTGTGTGTGTGTGTGTGTGTGTGTGTGTGTGTGTGTGTGTGTGTGTGTGTGTGTGTATGTGTATGTGTGTGTGTGTGTGTATGTGTGTGTGTGTGTGTGTGTGTGTATTGGAAGAATCTGTAGCAAAATGAATATTTAGGCATCAGGGTGTCCTAATATGAGGAAAGCGATTGATAATTAAAGGCTGCAATCTAATGAAAACAAGGTATTCTTTTTAAGCTCCGTTGTTTTAACCGGGAAATGCCATTTTTTTATATCTGCAAAAAAATTTACAAAGACATTTTTTGTATTAGAGAAAAATGTAAGTTTGTATAAGTTATTTTCAAATGATAATTTGTACATTTAATTTTCATTTATTTGCTTGAAACATTTATCGGATATACATGACACATTTTTCAGGATAGTATTCATTCCTTTTCAATCCAAAAATTTATTTATAATAACTCAAAATAAATATCTTGTAGTCTAAAAACGTGGAATACTAATAATTTGAAAAATATGATATATGATTTCATATGTTTCACTTTGAAAGAGATATCTGGAAAACATATTTAAGAAGAATAAAACGAGTAAGAAGAATAAACGACGAAAAAAATGAGCGTGGGCCAATATTCAAGATTAAGCTGAAAAATCATGAAATCAAAAATCCTGATTCTATTGCAGTATTGATTTTTCTTTTCAAAATACTTGACGCGAATTAAAAAAAAACAATTAATTTTCTTTAAAATCTTGTCCAAATAAAAAGAAGTTTAATCCTCAAATGATGTGTGTCGTTTAATAATGTTGCGATTAAAATAATTAAAGGAAACAAAATGTCTGAAAAATATTAGTAAGACTGCTCTTGAAAAATTCGGCTGACTTTGAATTGCTCTTAACCTTGAATACGAAATTTAAATTTTACTTCAAAATCTCAATTGAACTTTGCAATAATATGACAGATCCTTTCTAAGTAAGTTTTCTTTCTGGTGGCTTTAAAAAAAGATCTGACTGAAGAATTTGAAGGATGAAAAAAAATTATTTTTAGAAGGTCAACCGCTATGAAACATCAAACTCCGTCCTTGTATAACACATGAAAAACAAATGTTAATCGTCATAAAAGATTTGCATTCGTGCTCCTGATAAATAGGTTAATTTAGAGACAATTTGGATTTTCTTTACTTATTTTTTAGTTTGGGATTTTTAACCAAAACCACATAATGATTTAATTAAATTATATTTATAAAGAATGCATATTTATTTTCATTTAAAATGCTAAAAACATGAATATCAGATGTAATATTTAAGAACGAAATTATAACAAAGAGTGACCATTTTATTGCAACAAATTAAATAAAAATATTTAAATTAACGTTGCTGCAATGATAACTAAGGAAACATTTTCATTAAATGAAATAGAAAAATGATTACTTGAAATAAAATATGAACTGAAATATGTACGATAAGAATGCATGTTAAAAGATTACTAAAACGTATATTATTTTATGTAAGGTCAATAAAAGTTATATGCAAATGATAAAATTATGACATGAAATAATTTTTTGTCTTTTTTTCTTGGTGGGGGACAAAATTTCATTAAAAATAAATATTGTTATTATTGTAAATCGTTTCTCACTCTATATAAAAGCGCATGAATGATATTAATGGATAATATTAGAATTAAAAAAAAATATAAAAAAGGATAGAATTGCCTTTTATTTTAAAAATAGGAAGAACTTAAATCCTAACTTTCCTAATTGAGAGAACTTTCTTTTTCAATTGCATTTTCTGAACATTTGTATTTTGTATTTTGGCACATAATAATTTTAAGCAATATTTAAAATGCTTCACTTTCATAAGGATTTTTTATATACAACAAAAATTCAACATTATTACCAAACGAAATTTATTAATTTCAGTTGCTTCTTTATAGTAAAATATATATGTAGTATTTAATCTCTAAACGAGTTTAAAAAAAAATCTTCCGTTTGCTTATATTTGTAATTTATATAATATTATTATAGCAACCATTATTATTAACATATTATTAATTTTATGTTAGTAGTACAATATTATTATTTAATTTATGTAAATATTCCTAGGAATTTCAAAATATTCTCATTTTCTAGATATTTGATAATTTATCTTTGATATTCAAATAAATCAAACAAGGCAAAGACTCGAGATTTAAAAAAAATTTCTATTTAATTTGAAATTTTAATATTGCTAAATTGTAAATTTTTGTAAATATCATATTTTCTATTTTTATATGCTACAGAAATTGTCTGAAATGTAATATAATCAAGCAGAAAAGCAGAGGAAATATGTTCTATTTTATTATATATTCCTACAAATTTCATTGAAGATTAGGCAAAGGGATTGAGAAATTTTAATTGACAGATTAATTGAATTCATTTCTATATGACAAATATTAAACAGGCAGCAAATATTGACGATCACAACTCTTGAATTATTTGAATTAATGAATGTCATTATTTGAAAGAGGGCATTGCAAATTTTCCAACGACTTTCTAAAACTTTCATTATATTCATCGACCTAGAACAATCCTCATATTTTAGTTTCGAAATATTAAAGCCATGTTCTGCTTAATAATAATGCTATAGGGGCAATTAAAACAAATTACCAAAGAAATAAGCCTAATTTTCTAAATTGCATACGCTTAAAATAACTAAAATGTCTCGAGAATTAATTTTAAAAAATTATAATAATAGAAGGAATTTTTAAATATTAGGAATTTTTAAATTGCTAGTTCAGTATGATCAGTTTATAGAGTTCAAAAATATTAATAATAATATGTCAAATGCTCTATTTGATCTTTCAAATGGTTTTTTCTAGAATAAAATTGTCAAATGAATATGTATGTTTATATATATATATATATATATTTATATATATATATTCATACAGTGTGTGACTACAATCTAAAGAAATTTAAATTAATAATTATATTAAATAAAAACACATATTAAATTAAATATTAATTTATGTTAAAGGTTTAATTAAGCATACTAGTTGAAAAAAATTAAAATATTACAGAAATTAAGAAATGTACAATACTTTTCAGAATAATTAGTAAGTTGGAATTAGTTTGTTAATTTCACTGTCGAAAATCAAACCTCAATATGTTTTATCAATTTAAATATAACGTGTAGTAGAGATACGGTATCTTCTTTTTTAAAAAAAATTGAAAATTTTAGAATATATTAAACAATAATAATCAAGAATTATGAGATTTTTAAGACAAAATTCGCAAGTTGGAAATGATCGTACACAAATGTCTAAATCCAAAATTTCTGAATAATTCTCAAGAATTATATCCAAATTAATCCCTTCAATGCCACTGGCTGATGTAGGCAGAATTAATTTTCTAGATTTGCTGCTTTTCTGTCTTATTTATTAGTTATTTATCCTTTAAAATTTTTCATGAGGAGTCGTATTAAATATTATGATTATAAATCATTATGCCCACATTATAGAATATTATTGGAGGTGGAAACATAATTTGAAAGCTCAGTATTTTCTGCATTCTATCATATAAAATTTTAAGACATGACGGAATGTCCAATGACGCTCATAACTTAACAAATTGTGCACCCTAATCGATAATCTCCATTTTTAATTCTTTCAGTAAAGAGTTGTGGCGTTGGCAACAGGAGTTCTTACAATTCAAGTACATTCTACTTTTGGCATTGGCAACAGGAAGTGATTATTATTATTTTGGAATAACTGGCTAACGGAACTTGGAAAATGTTATCTCCTTTCCTATTTAATTTTACTTCCATTTAAACTTCGAGTTTAGTGAAGCATTAATATGTATTCATATTATTTCATCAAATATTTAAAATGCTTTAGTAGTTATTAATTAAATATTTATTTTCAAATGGATGAAGTTTGGTTTTTATTCTCCATTCGCTAAAGAGTTAAAAGAAGTGTTTAAGGGCAGAACCATCCCTGAAGATTTTGTCCTCGCAAGCAAGTTTCTGCTTCAAATGGGGGTGCCAGGTATAAAACTATCACTACTGATAAATTTGCTTTTCAATTTCGCCTTTCATATGATTAGAAACCAAACCCAGAATAAAATTTGAAAAATAGGTTAGGTTCAGGAGGGAAAGAGCTAATATTTTCCTCTACTTCAAATAACAAGAACATTTAATTTGATAACAATTCTTTATTTTTTTTTCAAAAAAATTATTTTCTATCAACTGATTATTTATTTCAAAATGTAATACATATCAATGGAGTCATTTAATAGTGAATTCAGAAGAGTTAATTTATTTTAATACTATAAGATATTAAGAATAAAAATTGTGAAATGTGCTAAAAAGTTTTTAAATAAAACAGAAAACACTAGGACAGTGAAAATTATTTTACTCAATAAACACTTTCTAAAAAGGATTCATTTAATTAATTCAATAACTTTTATAATTTTTTTTATCAAAAATTTTAAAATTACATGATGTTAACAAAGTAAACTGTGCTGCAACACTTACAGTATTATAAATAACTTTAACCGCATCAATGCATTTATATTCAGTATGCATATAGGGTTAAAAAATACTTCGGTTAAAAAATAAGATAAATTTAACTTTCGTTTGATTAACTGAAATGAATGTCATACAGGGTGGTCAGCGAATAAGCCCTGATTTCAAAATGAAATATCTTTACAAAAAAGATCCATAGAATTATACAGTAAACTGTACGTTTAATAGCAAAAAAGTAAAAATAGTGTACAAAAATTTAAAAAAATTAGTTGCAAAAATCGTTAACAGACGGCGCTCCACACTGGAATCTCTTTCTCTGAACGAAGTCTCAAAAATAAAAATGTAAAATAAAGTTATGCTGTGTTTGCAGTCAAGATACAATATTTTCAAAATGTGCACCGTTTGAAACAATGAGGTGGCGTAATCGAACAATGAAATTTGACATCACGTATTGCAATGGCTCAGTGAAAATGGAATCACATGCAACACCAATCAACGATTCAAGCTCAAATAGAGTGGCAGGATTGTTTCTATAGACAGTGTCTTTCAATGCTCCCCACAGAAAGAAGTCAGAAGGAGTCAGATAAGGGAGAATATGGAAGCCAAGCTATTCCGGTGTCAGTAAATTGTGAATAGCAACGCAATCACTTTATTCCCAATGTATTGATAAAGGACGCGAAAAACTTTATCTGTTCGAAGCGGTCAAGCCCCATCTTGCATGAACCAATCGATACCTGGTAATTTAGTGCTGACAAACTGCTCCAAAATTGTAACGTAAATTTCAGTAGTTATCGTTTCTCGCACGAAAAACGGGCCGATAACGCCTTTAGCTCATACTGCAGCCCATGCAGTAACTTTAGGCGAATGCAGTGCTTTCTCCTCACACAAATAAGGATTTTCGGAACCCCAAAATCTCCAGTTTTGTTTATTAACGATTCCATTCAAATGAAAATGTGCCCCATCTGTGAACCAGATGCAGCTCACATAAAATCCGTCTTTGTCGATCAATGTTAGAATCAGATTCGCGAAGTCAATCCTTTGTTGCACAGCTTTCAGGGGTATGACCTGATGACCGATTTTGTATGGAAACAGCCGTAGGGCATTTTTTAATATTTTTTGCCTGCTCATATACTTCAAACCTGTTCTTCATTTTTGATGTCACATTGAAAGCGTCTATGGGCATTGTGATTAGAGCGCCATCTGTTAACTAATTTCGTAACTAAATTTTCTAAACTTTTGCACAGCATTTTTATAGTTTTGCTAATAAACGTACAGTTTACCGCATAATTCTATCAATCTTTGTTGTAGAGGTATTTAATTTTAAAATCAGGGCTTATTCGCTGATCACGCTGGGTATGGTGATTTATTTGATACCCAAAATTAATGACACAATACAAAAATAAATCCCATGCAACAGCTGTGCTGCAGATGCACTATCATATAAACTAGTTATCAGAACTTGAAAGTATGAGATAGCCGATATACAATGGAAAAAAATTTATAATAAGAAACTATGTTTCCCTTCTGCTCATTATAAAGTTTTCACAACATGAATTCAGGAAGTTTAATATTTCCTGTGAAAGTAGTTCCAACTCCTCCAACAATACTGTTTGGAGATCATTCATGATGTATGGAAAAGCAAGCAAGTTTAGATATCCTTAGAATAGTCAAAGGATTTTCTTTTTCTTTAATGCCAGAGTATAACGTGATGAACCCATGCATGGTATATTCTAATTTTCCAGAAATGTAAGTTCGTGAAAATTAAAGTATTGTCAAGTAAATTATTGAAAAAACAAACAGATATTTATTTTCGTATTGTATTTTCATTAACTTCACACATTTTTATAATTATTTTTTGAAAATTGCTATTTTTTGCAAAAAAAAAAATCATTAAATCATTTTCAATACAGTAATAATTAAATTTCAAGTTTTTTTTTATTAATTGTAATAAAACAGCTTTATAATTTCAACATTAGGAGTTTCATGCTGGGAAACATAAATAGCTAAAGGATTTACGGAAATTTCAATTGAATTATCATTTTGAAAACATTTCGCATTTAAGACAACATAGAAACACATATGGACTTTCAATATTTGCCAATTAAACACGAGAAAAAAATAATTTTACAAAGAACTAATGCTTTGTATTAGTTACCTTCAAAATGCTACACATTTAAAATAATTCAAATTGCTAATCAAACTACGGATTTTTTGTACTTCAAAATCATTTATCTGTTTTTTTTTTGGAAGTTGGAGCCAAATTAAGATAATATATTAATCATTATTTTTTTCTGAACATCGCTTATCTTTTTTATAGAAATTGGAAACTTGGAGGTCACGATGAGAAGTTTTAGTTTCTATACACTTTCATATATCATCGAATATAAGCTCCCGAAAGACAGTCGTTACGACAAGTAATTCTTGTTATGGTTATAGCTCAATTTATTGCAGATAGCTGTTTGCTGCACTTTTCTGTAATGGGCAGTCGGAAATAACCTCTTTCGGAATCGTGTTCTTATCTATGCAGTCTTATAAACGTATCTGTCATATCGTCAGTAACAGCTTTCCTTTTCCTGTTCAGCATGTATTATTTATTACATTTTCTTTACTTTTCTCATGAATATTTTCATTAGTGTCATATAGTATTATTTTTTTATAAAGCTATTTTTCCAGATTTAATTGGAATTAAAAAATCTGTAATTGTCCTATTTTTTTTAAACTGGCAAATCTAATGTAAATTTGAAGCAAAATTTAACCAAAACGGTTAACACTCTATGCAAAATTCTAAGACAGTAATTAAAATTTTCTTTCACATACCATACATTTATTAGTTGTCTTCAAAATGAACTAAAATCTAATAGATTAATTGAAATTCAAAGATATTATGAAGGATTTTATGTTGCAATGTAAAATTTTTTGTTAAAGTTTCAAATATTTCCTATCAAAAAAGGCAATAAATAAAAAAGTATTTATTGTTTATCAAAACTTTTAATTCATTTCATACTCAATAGTATAAAGAACATATCCAGAACATTTCATAAAAGAATATGATATTATTATAGAGATATCATGTTAATGGTTTACTACTTCTATCGAAAAAAATGTTTTGAGAAAAAGAGATTTAAAGTTTACAATTAATGTAAAAAATCATTTTGTCTTCAAAAGTTCTCCTCAGTTATAAGTTAAACCTTCTCTTTCTTCATGCATTGCAATTTTTTTCTTTCACTGAGCCCACATTTTTTTTCTGTGAACTTTTGTTGCTGGCAATAATGCCTTTTTAAACTAAAAATTTAGTCAAGACGCTTTAGTGCTTTTTGAGTGTGACTACCTACTTTTATTGGCAATTGATTCAACACAAATTTTTATACTAATGTTATGCGAAAATCTTTTGAATTTCTCAAGAAAAGTTTTCCCTGCTTTCTTTAGAAGTGCCCTTTGTGTTTTGGTGATAAAGCCGAGGTTTTCGAACCACAGGGTATCGGTTTCGAAACCCGATTCCAACGATAAACCGTCAAGTAAGCTGATCCGGTTACGTTAAATCCATTCGACTCAAATGCCCCCCTCTCCCCTCTGGAGGGGGAGGCATGGTTTGGAGAGAAGGGTGCCAGCTCAGGTGCCGTCCACATCGTCTAAAAGCGTTTAAAAATAAATGTGTTAAAAATTGAAAGCGATTTACTATTAAAATAAAACTTAAAAAAATATATTTCAGTGAAAAAATTGCTAAGTAAAATTAGAATCGAAATGAGAATTATAATGTAAACAGATGCTCGAGAAAGTGAGATAAATGTCAGTTACCATAGCTAAATTTTAAAAAGTAGGTGTTTAAAAGCTATGTTGTGCACTAAAAACAAAAAAACAACAACTATTATTTGCTTTTTAAAACAGAATAAATGTAAATAAGATGTTAAAAAAGGCATTTTACAGCAACTTCCGGTTGTAGACTGAGACTTCCGATTAATTTTCTAGTACACTGCACTTTTTAAAATTTTGATATATCTCGAATTCAAGATGGCATAAAAGGGAAAAAAATAGGGTTTTAAACAAAAATGTTTGAATTAACATATTTTTACAATTTTAAAAAAAAGCAAGATGGTCGAAAAATACTATTTTCAACGTAGGCAGTCAGTCACTTTTAAGACGAATGGAAGATAAAAACAAATAAAATGGTTTATAAACATGATATTTCAATAAAAATCTATTGTTTTCATTGACAAGAAAAACACGTATATTCCTTTATCAATATACTCCTTTATCATGCTCAGTTCATTCTCAACGTTTCAAAATCAAGAAAGCTGTGCGATTGTCTATGGTACATGTCTTTACATGCGAAAAATTCATATCTGAAATGACAGGTATCAAAGTAGTATGATAATGAAAGAAAAGAATAAAAAGAACAAGTTTATTTTTGTAATATGGGTCTTTCCGATTGACGACTTGAATAATTAATTGGCATGATCACAAAATTTTGTGAGATTAAAATTTTCTTAAGATATAAATTTCCAGTTTGTAGATGCAGCCATACTCTTTTGTAGATACATCCCTGACATGAATGAAATGGGGGGGAATTCAAAACTCTTTGTTACACACTTTAAAGGAATAAGTTCTGAATAATAAGGAAAAAAAGAGGAAATAATTTGAAGAAACTCTCCTTTGTCTTTGAAATTTTGAATTGTCTCTAAAATTTCTTGTATTCCTCTAAAAAAGAGTGAGGTAAATAATGATTTGATAGAATTATTCCCCTTTTGGAGAGCTCCAGGAAACCTATGGATTTATCCAATATTAAAGAAATCAATTATAAAAAAAATTTATTCAGTAAAATTAATCTTAACGGCGATATTGACGCAATAGAAAAAAATCTCTGACCCAAAAATAATTCCGATTTAAGATTTTTTTTAAAAAGAAAATTAGGCATCATTAAATGTGGCAAGGGAAATGGATTGACGTATGGCTATATTTTAATTCAGAACTAAGTAAAGATGTTTAATTTCTTAATAAGAACAGATTGCCTCCAACTACTTTTTAGATCACATAAAATCAAACATTTTTACAAAAATTTTCATTTTCCTGATTTAATCCTTTGTGTATATATATATATATATATATATATATATATATATATATATATTCTTCAAACATTTTAAAGTATTCTGTGTGAAATTTTGGCAATACAAAGGATTAAATCAGGAAAATAAAATTTTTTGTAAAGGTCTCCTTTGATTTTATGTGATCTAAAAAGTAGTTGGGGGCAATCTGTTCTTAATAAGAAATTAAACATCTTTATTTAGTTCTGAATTAAAATATAACCCTCCGTCAATCCATTTCCCTTACTACATTTAATGATGCCTAATTTTCTTTTTGTGTGTAATCACAAAGTAATACTCTATTGCGAAACCAGCGCATCTATGAACTGTGTTTACTGAGAATAGCTTTAAAAGACCTGAAAGACCTTTAATAGTTAGCTGAAAGTTCAAGATGAAATAAGCAGACGTTTTCTTGTATTTGCATCCATTGCCTTTATTTTTCAGAACACACAAAACAAAATTTAAATCATAACACGTTCAAAAACAAATTAGTTATTAGTTTACAGTTAACAACAGTTGTTACATAAAAGACAGGTAGACATGATATAACCCCCACCTTAAGTTTTTTGAAAACAACTTATCCTACAAAAGAAAATAAAAACACTTAAAAGTTTTCAAAAAACAACATCAATGCATATATGTTTTTTTTTTTTTTTACTTTTACAATTATTGCATGCAAACTACTACCATAAATTTCTTAAGGGTAAAATATGACTAAAATATAAATTTTCTTTTATACAGGAAAATAACAATTTATAGGTGATTTTACAGTTCTCCCTCCTTTTGTATTTAATATAGCTGCAGTGTCAATGTTAGAAGTTTTTTTTCGAAACTTCATTCTTAAGATCATCAAGTTTTGTTTCCCTCTATCCCATTGGAGACCACAAATCACAGATCTGCAGAGTCGAGCTCCCACCGTTGCAGGAAGTATTTCAAGGCGATGAATTTCTATGCCACGCTCTAAGAAAATCTTCTGACCTGCAAGATTCAACTAAAGGATACAGTATATCCGCACTTTTGAGAGCTGTAACACCAAGTGTTTCAAGGGCACGAATTAGTTGCTCTAAACTATCATATAATACACATAAATTATTTGATGAAAAATTTGAATTACTATGTTCATAAACGAGCTTCAACAATTCCCTAACATTTACCTCTACTTGTAAATCGCTTCGACCAAATCTTGTTTTTAAACAATCAATTGCTTTAGGAAGTTATCGTCAGTTGATGGAAAACTTTCAGCCACTTTTCTCGCCCTTCAATGGTGGCTTGTAATAAATATTGAATTTTTAATACCAGAATCAGCATGAATTTTTTCGAATTGGCTTAAAAAACAAAGCAACTTTAATGTCACCGTCATACTTTCTTAATTCCAATTTAGATAATTTAAACCTTCTTTTTTTAATAACATTTTCAGCAGAATTTATTATAGAGTTAATTTGGGAAGAATTCATGATAACACCTACATTTTGTTGACGATTTAAAATCCTTCTAGCGTTTGTTTCAATCCTTATAGCTCTATCATGAAAATCGTCAGCTACTTCAAATTCTGTATCAAATTCACTCTCAGAGAGA
The DNA here is from genome assembly GCA_026543055.1 of Argiope trifasciata. Lineage (NCBI taxonomy): Eukaryota > Metazoa > Arthropoda > Arachnida > Araneae > Araneidae > Argiope > Argiope trifasciata. The sequence goes on from JAPMOQ010048238.1 coordinate 1,380,037, forward strand.
AGTTCAAGTGTGCTCGAGTGGGTAATTTCGAGCCGCTCTGCTTTAGATTTAAAAACATTCTGTTCCGTTTCCAGTTCGATAATATCAACCTTTACGAATGCCATCAGTTCTATTAATTGATTTTGCGCTTTCGTGAAAGCCGTCCTTTCAGCCTTCCGTGATTTCTTCAAAGCTTCAAGGTTTGCCATATCAGTAACTATTGTAAAAACAGTCCCTCCGAGGATACCAAAAAATGTCGTATTATTACAATGTAATACTCTACTGCGCTACCAGCGCATCTATGAACTGTGCTTACTGAGCAGAGAATAGCTTTTAAAAATCCGAAAGACCTTTAAAATAGAGCTGAAAATTCAATATGAAATAAGCAGACGTTTTCTTGCATCCATTACGCTTATTTTTCTGAACACAAACCGAAAATCAAATCAAAACACGTTGAAAACAAATCAGTTATATTAGGTTACGGTTAAAAACTGTTTTATATTACAGTTAATAATACAACTAACATATTAAAGGAAATACAGGCAGACATGACATCATTGTGAGTGGTATATTAGATAAAATCAGCTTAAAATCATTGGTTTATATTGGGTCGTTCGGAAAGTAATTTCGTTTTTTCCTGACAAAGGATTTAATTGCATTTTTCGCATCCAATTTCATACTTAAACCGCAAAATCATTTTATGTTTTAAGAGCTGATATAGCAAGGCTTGAGTGTGAAAAAGTGCAGCTGATTCTTCGCAGTAGTTTTTGGATGGTGCCCTTTTAAATATGGAGAGCAATAAACAGCATTTTCGTCATTTTTTTCTTTTTTGCTATAAAAAAGGTAAAAATGCTGTTCAAGCCAGAAATAAATTAGCCAATATGTGTGGAGAAGATGTGTTAACAGTACATCAGTACCAGAACTGATTTGCAAAATTTTTCCTTCAAATGAGGATCAGTTTTTTTTACAGCAAAGACCAAAACTTTTATGAGCCTGTAATCATGTTACTACCAAAAATATGGCAAAAGGTATTAGACCAGAATGGCAATTTTATAATTTAATAAATAATTTATTCATTGAACGAAAATTTCTTTTCATTTTGACAAAAAAATACGAAATTACTTACCGAGCAACCCAATATCTATAATGTTTAATTTCTGATGAATTAATTTGTTCAGTTGTTGCATTTTTCATATAATATTTATACCTCTTAAAATAAAACAATTATCTGATAATTTGTTAAGGCATAAAATATATACAACATGTCTACGGTACTGTATATCATCGAGGTTATTGAACAATATTATGAAAATACTATGGAATACCTTTAGGAACTACGAAATATAAATAGAATGGATTGGAGCTTTCTATGAACTTATACTAGTTTTTTTAATATTCTATTTATATTTAAAAAGTTTAGAATATGTTGAATTTTGGTATTTAATTCTTCAATATGTATAAATAAATTTTTATGGATATGTTAGAAAATCTGCTTTTATTATGGTAAGTTTATTTCTTTATTTCGGTAGCAATATGTTGTTATTATGACTTTATTTAAAGAATATTAATAAATACTAGAATAAAAATAATTAGAGACATTTTTAGTAAATATAAGAATACAGAATTCAAAAACTATAAGGGGACTTTAGCAATATTTGAAAAGAATTACTTCTTAAGTACAGCATACTAAATCCTGTTCTTACTATTTTTTATGATTTTTAGTGTTTTAAAACTTTGCCAAAATCTACTTTTTAAATGTCAAGAATTTATATTTTAATGAAGACAATTATGAAAGACTAAAATATATGATTTTGTCGGTAAAAGGAGTGAATAACCTTGGGTAAATGTTCGAATGTATTTAGAATTTCGAATGGTAAAATTAATGAATTATTTAAAATTGTGCATGATATTCGCTGGCAGAAAACACAAAACCCAATCTTCTTCAAAATTGTTGTATCAAGTATCTACTCAACAGATAAAAGTAAAAAAGCTTACTTTTATCTCAAAATCATTTTTATTTTTCATCAATGTGTATAATTTTGTCGATGTAAATTCGACATCAGCCACCTTTAGGAAATTAGAAGTCCATGCATTTTCTATTTTTAGATTTAACTGCACTCACTACGAAAGAACTGTAAAAGAGTAATAAATTCATTTAGAACTCGTCTGATTTTCAATTTCTTCTGAGAATAGAGTTCCCCTGCTTTTCGAAACGTGAAAAAAAGCTACAGAATAATTTGGATTTCCTTCTAATTATAATTTCGAATGACGTCAAAGCTACTAATCTCGTTGGCTACAGACCTCTAACTGGAACATTTATAAATGGAGTCAGTTAAATCAGATGCTTTTTTTAATACAAAGGTAGAATTCGAGGAAATTATATCTGCTTAAAATTAGTTAAATGTAACGATATATTTTTACATTTGAAGCTTCAAATAGGAACATTGTTTTTTAAATATTATTATATTTTAATTAATTAAATTCATTTTTGTTTTCACCATTTTAAATACATTTTTTCTGTAATTTATAATGCGTATTATATTATAAATATGAAATAGTCATTTCAATATAATTTTTTTATTATTATTTAGAACTGTAGTTCTGAATGTTGATTTTTAGACATTTGGATGTATTAATGATTATATAATGAATAATTTTATTTTAGATTATGAGATATTCAGACTATATTGATACTCACACTTGAATTTATTCAAAAATACTACTTAATTTATTTGATTAAAATTTAAATGTATCTGTATTTAAAATTATTAATAGTTGTTTTAAAGAATATTATTTTAATTCAGTTAATCCAAGAATGAAATTCAAAAGTATTAATTTTTTTCTAATTTTCGAAATATAATCATGCATATAGTATTATTGGTATTTGATATTGCTTTGTTATTTCATTGATCTTTCATAAATTAAAAATAACGGTAGCAATTGGTAGATCTAATTTATGTTCATGAGGCTTATGTCAAAGTTCAATATAGAGGTAATTTTGGAAATGTTTTCTTTTTACTTATTTAATGTTTTAAGATATAACGTAAAGAAAGCAACGCAATCAAACTCTTCCTAGACTACATTGTTGCATTTGTTATACGAGGCTTATTTCAGTTATTCCATTGATTATTATTTGGTATTTTTGTTAAGAAACTTATTGGAGTCATTGTTGCAATTTTTTGTAACATTTTAATGTATAGAGGGTGTGCAAAAAGTGTAAAACACTTATATTTGCTTAAATATTGCATCATGAAGTATATTTCAAATTACAAGGTTTTATTAAGTATGACAGGAAATCGCCTGAAAACACTTTTTTTATGCGTGTGGCCGAAAATAAAAAAAAAAGTTTAAAAAAAATACATTTTGATACTTTGCTGCATAATGGAAGTTGCAATTAGTAAAGTATTTATCTTATGTTCATTTATTTTCATATACACTTTTATCAAAAAATTTGCAGATATAGCCGCATATTTAAATTCAAAGAGACTCTTCTTCGAAGGCGGCCTGCATGAAAATTAATTATTTTTATTATTTAACTCTACAGAATCTAAAATATATTAATATATTTAGCCACTACATTTTATGAAAATTAATGATTGGAAACATATGCCTTATTGTAATACTTAAAATATAAATTATTGTTCCAATTTATTGAAACGAACACAAACACATATTTATACATACATGGTATCCTAAAAAGGTTTGGTTCCAGATACATTATATAACGAGATAGAGAGTGTTTGGAAAATTGTTGTATATATACAAGATATATAGATGTGTATGAATTAAACACAAATGATATAATGACACAAATGAAGTAGATACTTAAAAAAATTCGTTCAAATAGGTATTACTTGAATTATAGATTTTTGGAAGGATATTACTGGATGCATAAGAATATTAGTGAAATTGGGGATTCCAATTCCATGTTCACGGTGAATTGGCAGACGAATTATGAAAATGATTATATATTTCATAATTTCGTCTTCCAACTAAGTTTGAGATTTTAATATTAATAATATATGAAAACATCAGTTTTTTAACTCATTTCACAATACTTTTAAAATATCAAATATTAATTACAAAGAATTGGATGACGTTTACATTGCAATAAACTGCAGTTTTTAACGAAACCTAAACTTTATCTTGAAAAAAAAAAGATTATTAAGCTTTAAACGCTGAGTTAAGTAAGTTATTGAAGACGAATACTACACAGAATTTTTCAGATTAAAAGCAATTTTAAGAATATATGAGCTCGTGACAAAAGAAATGGAAGAAAACATAGGTAGATTTATTGTTCATAATTGGATAGAAGAGAGAGGTAACCTGGATGAATGAACGGACCATCAGAGGATATGTTATCTAAATAATAATTTTAATAAAATGCCATAATGACTTATATAAATATCTTTATTAATTAAAGGATTTTTAAACATTTGAGCAAACCACAGTTTCGCAAACACAGGAGAAACAAATCTGAAATAAAACCAAGATTTTCCGATATTAGTCATAGAAAATCAATATATCGTATTCGTTTGAAGATTAATTAATAACTTAAATAAGTAAATATGTTTCAAAATTATGAATTTCAATACTAGAAGTACCAAATTACCTAACTTGATAGTTTCATAAATAAATAAATTAATTAATGATAAACAAATTATCGCGATATAAATATACAATAAAGACACACATATTGAGTATTTCTTTGGAGTTCGACGATATTGGCTATTTACCTGAAATTATTGAAGTTAACTGTTTGAATAATTTGATAATAACTGTACCAGACAATTTCCCATCATACAAAAAGCGGTGGTAAGGAGTGAAATAAGAATCCAGACGCTCAAATTAATTTGAGAGGCTTCCTGCTCTTGAATGGCTGGACAAGTGATGCAATTAGTTTGTATTGAAAGGTTTGAATAGAGAGAAATGTGATTACGTAAGTGAAAGAGGAAAGCGTTCTGATATCGTGAAATGAAATTGATGAGATCATTGCCCTGAGGTGATGACCCGGAATCGCTGGTTATTTGTAAAATATCATTGAGCATTAATGACTTGTTCCTGTATCAAATGCTATATAGATTAATAAAAATGTTTTTTTTTCTCAGAAAGCTCAATTCATTGAAAAGATATTTGGAAAAATGAAATTAAATATGTGGAATTGAAATAGGAGTAAGTTT
>JAPMOQ010048238.1:1385295-1414604 GCA_026543055.1 Argiope trifasciata
AATTTTGAACACAAAACTATGTACCTAATTTAATCCTTTTTTTTACGAATTTTATCAATTATATTCGCATGCATACGCATATATAATTAAACCTTCTTTCAACCGATTTTGCCTAAAATTTGATGGACAAATTTTAGGTCTAAGTTCATATACAAAATTTCTTTTTACTATGTATTATGCCTTCCACAATTGAAAATTTTTAATTTTTAAAATGTATTTTTTGAACTCAGATTTGAAGCACTTAAATTAAACTTTTGAAGTCGTATATTTTGATCATTTTTATAATTCGCATTAGAAAAATAAAATATGAAGATATTTTTTAAAAATTTAAATATGTTGATAACTATACAAGTAAAGGATCAACTGACATTTACCTTTATAGTTACCTTATATTTGCTCATTAATCATTCTTCATAATTAATTAAGTTTTAGAAATGTTAGCAATTGTCATTTCGATTTCAATAGGATAAGATATTTGTAACGTCCTTCATTCAGTTTATAATGGAAAAATCACTAAGGAAATGTATAGCTTTTTTATTTTGGTCTTGCTAGCGAAAATATCAAAATAATATATCCCTCCAACCTGATTCTCCAAAAAGAAATTATTTTCCATCCTTTGGGAATTCCACCAGCTTTGCTAACTTTGCCCGTGGCCAGGACATAGTTAATGTCACATTGAATAAGATAACCTTTAGATGGGGTCTAGGGAAACCCCATTACTTCTGTCTTGTGTCTAGGAAAAAATGTATATTTTTCGTTTTTGTGCTAATTTTCTTCCTGAAAAATATTTTTGACAGCCCCGTAATTTTATATAATTAATGGAGTTAGGAAGTACTATGAGGTGAACTTTTCCTACCATATTAATTTGGAGAAATTATTTATTAGAAACAAATAATAACATATTGTGATAAGTGATATAGCTTGCAAAAGAACTAAGGACATTTTTATTAGAAGCCTCCTAACATAGTCACTCGACAAAAGCAACTGCTCATGTGCCGTAGTTGTAATTTGGCTTATGAACTTACCACCACATTACAGCATAGCATTTTAGCATACTTATTTCTGACAGGTATTATTTCTATTATATCTCAATATCTCAGAATTAAACTTTATCTATATTTTGAATGAAATAATCGCTATGTCAATGCAAAAAATTCATACTGTATGATATTATGTAACAGAAGAGTGATTCTTTATAAAACATTCCACAAACAAATTCGATTACTTTTGATAATTTTACTCAAAAAATAATGATAGGCGTTAGGTTTGAATATAAGGATGTCAAATTATTTTTGAAGAAAATGCCAAAGGATGTCAAGTCATCTTAAAGCAGTAAAGTACATACCTGATAAAAAGTGTATTCTACAAAAAAATGTGTGGCTAAAGTTTAAATGGGATTTTTGCTCAAGTGCTGATCCGACTTCAAAATTTAAGCTTATAAAACGTACTTAAGCCCACTAAATTAGCTTTTAAAACCCATCTCAACTGACTTTACGGTATCTAGGACATCATTTAAATACTTTGGGTATGTTGTTAGATAATGTAGAAAATCAATCTCCTAACATTTTCTCAGATGCTTTGACATTTCATTCAAAATAAGTTTATCAGAAGAATACAAGTTGATAATGTGTTAATTTATTTGAATCCTCATAGATTTTTTTTGTGATTATAAAATTCAGATATTTGCAGAATAAATCACCTTTAAGAGATGCAACTTTTACTACCCAACAAGCCGTGGTATATATAAATATGCGTGTGTGGGATTAAAACAGAAAATACTGAATGCAAATTAAAAATTGAGCTTACCTGCTATTTTACTTTACAAACTATTGTCCGCTTCAAGTTATAAATAACTCATGATGCTTTCGTTAAAACTAATTCCCTTTGAATTTAAAATCTTTTTCCTGAAAATTAAAATCTCATTTTTAAATATCATGTGAGAAAATTCTTAATTAATAATATACAAATATAATAAATACTGTCTAGACTATTCTAAAAACATAAAATATAAAACATCTTTTACCAATATTTCATTGAACTCAACGATGCTTAAATTATAGTGATGTTATTTGACTTTTAAAAATTTTACGCTATACCATGTTTAATTTATATGGCAGGAAAATTTTAATTAATAACTATTAATTACCAATAAAGTTTGCAAATAGTTTTATTTTGTTTCTTTTATTAATGATTTTTCTTTTTACATGAATTGATTTCTACTAATTCTAAATGTTACAATTTGGCCTTATTTTGAAAATTTTATGTATTTAGAGAAAATAAATTTACTTGAAACAATACAGTGTGACATGGTATTTAATAACAAAGTATTAAAATAATTTAAATAATGATATCAGCTATTTCTAAAGAAGGATTTAATCCAAATGGTATTTTTATATAACAAAAAAACTTTCCTTTTACCAGCCAATATAAACCACTGAAAGTGGTCTTCTATTTAGTTCCGAAAAAATACGATATTCTATTGTTTTGTCCCTACAGAAAATTCAGAACATTTTACAAGGCCATGAATATCATGTGTGTTTAAATATTTTTTCTGATCTCTACACATGAGAACAATTGGTTTCTTAGTATTGTAACAAAAATTATCAATAACGGTTAAGTGTATATTAACCGTAGGTTAGTGATTCTCAATCGTTAATAAATTAATTTACATGCGATCTTTGCGGATTTGTTTTGTCGAGTAATCTCTAATATGCGGTAAGTACATAATTTGATACACATTTTATGTATCGAATTAATGCAATATTGTATAATATACAGAATATTCGATAGATATTTTGGTTGCCATTTTCCCATTTTATCGGAATTTAAAATAGCACTACAATTTTGTCACTAAATAAGATCAAAATATCCACAAGTTTGTGCAAGTTATTTTTGAGTTATTGCATTTAGATGCTTGTGGATATGACGACTGACGTACAAGAGTTATGGCCAAATTTGATATGCGTCCACATTTTAGATACTAAATCTGGGTGCCAAATTTTTCTATGTTATGTTATGTTTTTTTTTTCATTATCGTGCTCTACTACTCAGCATAACATACAAGTTTCTGAATGGGTTCTTTAAAGATTTGATTGAGAGGATGCATTCATTAAAAAGCAGAAAATTCCAAATTTAGATTTTTTTTTACTATTGATTACAATAATTTTTCACTTTATATTTCAGGTAAGAAAAACTAAAACGATATAATCTTCTTATGAAATATAAAATTTTATACATCAATATTTGATTTAAATTTGCTTTATCTTTAAATGCAATATTATACAAACAGAAATAAGCCTTTTGACTAAGGATGTTAAATCTGTATAAGAAAATGCAATCTAATGCTATATAGTGAAAATATTTTTTGTACAAGAAACGGGTATCTAATATCACTGCATAGAAAATGACGCTCACATTCAAATTTTTAGTATACTGCAGTAATGCAATATGCTAAATTATAGTTTATTAGAAATTTCGTAATTTGCAGAGTTTTGTTTCTTGAACCATGAGATCTGTCGGGACGTCGTATGATCTAAAATATTATATAGAAAGGTAGCATTAATTTTTATTTTATTTCTTGAAATGATAAATCCATTAGAAATGTAAACAGGTGAGAAGTGTTAAGAAACGATTATATGAATCTTCAATTCAACATCATTTAATGTGACCAAAGTCTTAGGGAAACATTCAAGAGGGATCTAGTTTACAAATGGTTGAATTCTTTAGCAAATATGACATTTTATGATAATTTTATATCGCAGAATATTAAATTAATAACAAAATAATACAATAAAACTGTAAAGCAATAATTATTTTTAATCCTGCAACTTCAATCAAATAGTAGAGTTGGTTTTTTTTAAATCCTGGTATATATAAATAGTGGGTATCTTTTCTATTTAGCAAAAATATCATCAAGATGAAGTTTTCATCAGATTGTACAAGAAATTATTCAGCACTCAATATTTTTAGAAATCTTACCATCATAATTATTATTTTGACGCAAGAAATCTCTGTGTTTATAATTTGACACGCTTGTTTAATGGATAAATTTATTTATTATTTATTTATTTAAAATTGGAGATGTATTTTCATGTTTCAGAACATATCACACTTTTAAGGTTGTTTCAGAACTGTTAAAAACACTGAAGGGTATCGAACGGTATTGATGACCACTATCCTGAAAATTTTCTTGAGGAGAAGAGAAGAAATGGGTGAATGATCAGGTAAGAATCTACATACTTCATCCTGAGTGTGGAAGTTTCGATTCCTGAATAGTTATTTTTGAGATTGATCAAGATTTGCAGTGAAAGCTCTAGAAGATTTGCAGTAGATAAAAAAAGAAATGCTGCTAGATAAGGAACAAAGAAAACAATGCCGATTGCATGAAAATAAATTTATGAACTTCTTATTCTCAGTATAAGACCTTCCTTCGAGGACTGTTTGAAAAGAATAATTTTCAGTCTTTCTTTGCTTCATTTTACTAAATATTTTATCATCAAAACTTAGTTCTGTCTCTTGGCATAAAATAGATTAAAGTACTAACATAATGTTTTTTAGAAACTTTAATAACAATTTTAGATGGAAAAATTTATATTTTGAAAAATTCATAAGTCATATTTCGACAATTTGCGATAATCATTTTGCCGTTTAAATAATACTAGTCAATGAATATGAGTCACTCATGTTTATTTTTCCCATTTTAATCACAAATGATCTTAGATAATTACGCAACTGCGAAAATTATTATCTTTTCAGAAAACTAATAAAATTACCTACTTATTTACAGTATTATTTGTTTAAAATGTAATAGCAAGAATAAAAAGTAAAAGCAGTCAACAGTATTACAGGAATTGAACATTATATATTTTTGTAGTTATAAGATAATTTATTTTCAGATAATATTTTGTGGTTCAACATTTCAAAAAAATAACAATATAGAACACAACAAAACAATTAGAATTAAAACCATATAGAATTATCTAAAATAAAATATCTCTTTTTTTCTGATTAAACATTTTTAGTTATATATATTTATAATTAATTATTACATTTATCAACCTTAAAAATTGAAGGGGAACTGAAAGTGTAAACGAATATTTCTAAATTTATCAGATGGATTTTAATTTTTTAATCTAAATGAAAAAAAAAAAGAGATTTCTAAATAATTTTTATGTGTTCATTAGTATAGAAAGAATGTATGTACTTTAGCAGTTGCAAGAGGAGAAGAAAATTGCAAATGAAATGAAAAAAAAAAGACTTTATGGTTTCTATTCATTAAAAAAAAAACGAATGACTTTTTTATGCTTTAAGTTCAGAGGGCAAATTTCATCAAAATATGAAATTCGTATAATTATTTGCTGAATACATTATTTTTGAAATATTCGTTCACAATGAGTTATCAAAAGATGTAGTATAGAAGAATTCAAAATTATCTTTGAATGATTGTTTTTAAGAAATTTTAAGAACGAAATAGGAAGTGATTCAAATATTTTAGAGCTGTTTGAATTTAAAATACATTTTAATTTTTTAAAAAAAATTTGTTTTACAGATATTTTTTTTAAATTTCTTTATGTTTGTGTTTCTAAACACGGAATGAAAATATATGAATATGAATAACAATATTTTCTCTCTTTATACTTCGGACACGAGAAAGAAAAATTATCAAACCTTCTTATCAGATTTAATAATTTTATACTTGAATGCACGATTAATTTTGGAAAAGAAAACAAGGAATTTGTTATGAAATTTCTCTCTGAATTTTATAATTGTGTATTTTATTTTCTAAACTTGGTCGTTTGTCAGTTAAAATTAAATAGACAAGCAATTGTTTTTATGAAAAATTAATGGCAATTCTTATACTTACCCATATAACAATTTCCCGTCTATTTCTTTCCTTTAAAATAAAAAAGAAACTTACTAAAAAATCATAAGAAAAATCTTCATCATATTACAGTAGAAAACACCTTTTGAGGAGGAATAAGTTATCTAAAGGTATAAAATATTGAAGATTTAAAAGTTTGAAAAACTGAGCTACGATTCGTATTCACAACGTGCATAGAAATTAGATTAAAACCTCTATCTGCTAGATGTCGCTCTATGTTTGAACGGATGGGGCTGAATGCAAATCCATTTAATGCACTCGTTCGATGGGAAATCGAAAAAACATATGCAGTTTGAAAAAGAAATATCTTTTTGAACTCTACCATCTATTCTTCTCTCTTCTTCAAAATCGTTAAATTTTAGCTTCAGAAAGAAATAGTTTTCAGTATTCCATTATATTTCTGTTAAATGTTAGAAAACCGAAGAAACTGCAGCACAATAGCGGCCTTAATTAAACCCAGAATTCTTACAAAAGGTTTAATATTCACAATTCTGATGCTAAGAAAGATGGTTAGAAATACTTCAATGTATTTTTTCAGTTGGAACATTGAAGATTCCATTTACTTTAACAAAAGAAAAATAGGTATTATTAAATGTGGAACGAAGCATTCGTTAAATGTGGGACACACAGTTTAGTTTCCAACAAGGAATCTATTAATGTCTTCAAACTGTTTACTGATCACAAAGGATTGACCCCAATTACTTTGACATGAATTTGAAATAAGATGATAAAGCTCATTTACTTCAGTTGAAACTGCATCAAATGTGAAAATTATTGAAAATTGCTGAAGTATTCAGTTTATAATTGAAAACTGCAATTAAGAAAAACGAACCTTGAATTTAATATATTTTTTAACCCTCCTACAACTGAAGAATGTACTTTCATACAATTTTTTTCTTAAATTTTCACCACGAAGGCTATCTGACGTGTTTATAAGTGTGCATTTTTATATATCAGAATAGTAGTAAAGATATGAAAAATTATGTAACAAAGGCTTTGGGAAAAACTAATTGTTTACTAATGAAAGAATCAACCAAAGAAATATGAAGTTTGTATATAAATATTAGTATTTGTTTTAAATAACTACAAAATTATAATAGAAGAATTCCATTTAATATAAAGGCAAATAATAAAGACATTTCAAGATTTTCCATTTTATTCTAGTCTTTTCATCATTCCTTAGGTATAATATATCAAAACCTTGATATATTCATCGAATTCAATAAAACAATTAGAAAAAATAGACTTTTATTAACAATTCATCAAAATTATATAAAGGTAATGACACAGTTTAGACGATTCATTCTAGTTCCATTCATATTATCAAAAGCAGAAAATAAAATTATCAAGGAGAATTTTACTATAGGTAATTTATTCTTCCGTAATGCTGTATAATTTTAAAAGTTATATACATTATCCTAACAGTATATAATAATATTTCAAGCTTATATCAGATATATATGAAAAATTGTGATTAAAAAATGCATTTAGTGAAAGGATATCTTTCTAAGTCAATGTTTGAAATAAACTAATTTAATAACATTTGCCTCCTATACAAACTATTCTCGTGCTTTTATTACAGTTCCTTGAATTTAATTTTCTATTTACATTTCTTAACTTTTATTTAATATATATAAAAAAAAAATTGTTTCTAAAACATTAGTTGAAAGAGATTTCAGTAGCTATTTTACTTAAAAAACAGTTATGTTGTGGCCGCAAACAATGCATTTTAATAGCCATTTGTTAAATAAACTCTTTGTGTATTTTCAGTCATTCTTCGTCTTTGATGATTTTAAATGCATACATTAAAAATTAAAGCGATTTCATTTCACATTAAATGATTTATCAGATCAAATTTTAAACGATATTTTTAAAAAATGATTTGAAATTGCTTGCTTCTGCGGTAATCAAAATTTTGAAAACAATGAAATTAAATGCATGAAAGTATAGCTAGACTATAAATTAAACTAACTAAAAAATGATTGTCACTCATGAACATAAATTAAAAATAATTCGAATTCTCATAAAACTCGGACTCTAAAATACATATATCACTCGTAAAGTGACTACACACATCTTCAAAATTCATATGCAAATTGAAGGAAACCATCAGATGACGCTAATAGCACATCAGAATGGTAAGAATGTAAGAAATATACAAGGAATACAGTCAAAAAAGTAAAATTGTTCGCAAGCGCTTTATAATCCTTTCAGTTTAATAACCACATGAAACAAATGACACTTCTAAATGATTTTTTACGTGGTAGAATTACCGGCTATCTGGAATTTTGATGTAACTAGCTGGAAATATCCGAAGGACTCGGAATCGTCCAGAGTGTCAGCTGCATGCTTTGGCAACGATTCCAAGATTACTGTAATGTGAGTAGACATTACAACACAGGTCTCCCCCCTCTGAGTTACGACGCCAAATAAGGATCGGTGAGGCTGTTACTGCCAAAAGAAAGAGACGGAACACCACTGCAGACCAGCCTCGTAAGCTCTCTTAAGCCACTGGAACGACAGTTTCAAGGCAGACTGTCTAAAGCAGTTTTGAGCAGATTAATCTATATGCTCTTAGGCTTGCAAAGTGTGTTTCACTTACTACAATCACTGTCACCTGTGGTTATTCTGGAGCAAAGAGCATGCATTGTGGGCACTGTAACAGGTGGCTTGTGTGATGTTTTTCGTGAGTACAGGTTTAGCTTGCAGTCTGATTTTCACCGAACTTTCATATGGAAAACGCCAGTTACCACTTACCAACAATAGAATCTCGTTGAAAGACACCATTTCAGTGTTACATGATTGCTCACTTGGGGGCGTGGGGGTGGGTTATTCTGGAATCCAGAACCGACCTGCCTGTTCAAATTGGAACCATGACATGCCAAATCTATCGGTACACCATTCTGGAACAGCATGTAGTTTTGTTTCGGGATGCCATGAACGCAGAATTCATGTTTATGGACGAAAACGCCCATCCTCACATTAAAACCATCGTAAATGAAGGCCTTCGACCGGAGGATGCCGCCCATATTCCCTGATCAGCATTCTCCCTGGACTTGAATCCAGCATAGCATGTGTGACACTTGCTTGGCAGACGAGTTGCAGCTCGCCATACAGTTCCTACAGGTCAGCCGGAACTTCGGAGTATATTGCTTGATGGGTGGTGTAATATTACCTAAGATCAAATCGATTATTTAACACTTAGCCTAGGTTTGTATTTCATCAACTGGAAAACATAGTCTGTATTAACCATCATACCAACCATGTTATATTGTTTTTCATAAAGAGGATTTTTTTTGTAATTTGCTCCAGAGAGCAAATAATTACTATTTTTATTAAAGATATCAAACATATGGCATTCTTTTTGGTCTTTACTTTTTGTTTAATAAATACATACATTTAATAAATATTTATGTCATGTGTTTTGCCCCTTTCTTTGCCTGAACTTGCATGATCCTTATTTTATGGAGATGAGTGTAGTTTTTAAGATATTGATTATATATATAAAGCATATTTACTCACTGATAGTGCATGAAAAATGAGAAATCTGCAGGTTTTAATTTGATTGAAATGCTGTTATTAAAATACTTTCCTGTAAAAAACTTTTTTAAAACTCCTGTTGCTTTCAATTTTTAAAATGAATTCAAATAAATAAATAATAATAATGATTCATTTAATCATGTTCATTTAATAATAATTCATTTTCTATAAATATTCATTAAATATGCAAATTTCCGTTCATGATGTGAGTCGATACATCTCTCAAAGCCTTCCAAAATTCTTATATAACATTGTGTACGAAATAATTAGAAAAGTAGTTTTCATTATAGTTTTGATTGAATTAAATAGTTACTCCTCTTAAATTAAAATTAAAAAAATACAATTGTAGCCCTTATGCACATATCTTTATTCAATGTCAAATTTAAAAAAAAACTCATTTATATCTAAAGTACATCCATTCTATACCAAGGAGTCCACATATGGTTTCATGAATAAAAAGAAGAGACAGGTAAACCACTGTGGTGACTTGGCAGAACCACCTTATTCTTATATCAAAATGTCACTCATATTTCTTTTTTATACTTTCTCAATGAATTATGACACCTGAACGACAAATAATCCGTCTATAGAGACTGCAGCATGTTTATGAAAAAAATAAACCTCTCTTTCAGAACTACATACTTCGCTCTATTTTTCCTCTTTCACTTAATGGGTTACCACTTTCTTGTGGTTCTGCAGTTTCCTTTCCTATCCTCTTATGATCTTTCTCCCGGAGTCCCGTATTCTTTTGCCGAAACATTTGTTATCATGGTTACGAGAGGATGGTGTAGAATAACAATCAAGTACCTCCGCGATCTTCCGGATTTCCCACAGAACGTCATATTTATTGTACCGAATACACAGAAGTTCCCCTTTGTTTTTCTCATTAATCAGTACAAACGGATCTCGAACGCCACTTTTTTATTTATATTTCACTTTATCCAACCTGCCTGCTATCACTCTAATTATAGTTATCGGGTTTTATTTCTTATGACTGTTATGGTGAAACTAATTTTGCTTGAATTTAACCTTTTGGAAGGCCATTTTTTTCTAGTTATGTTGTTTTAAATTGATTTTCGCCAAAGAAAGTGATTCTTTTAGATTATTAAATAAATTTTATTTGGTTGATTAATTAATTTGGTTAATTAATACTCAAGTAACAAATCAAAACACTAATTTTTGCATGAAAGAAGCCTCTAATTTTTTTAACTTATTAAAATTTATCAAAACGTATGCCGACTTACTTTATTTCAGAAGAAGATTGACGAATTCGGGGGTAATGATACTCACTATGGTCTAAGAAAGGGTTGCCTTATTTACAAATTTTTCAAAACGTTCTATAAATTCTCTTTTTTTTTCTTAATTAATGTTTGGGATTGGACTTTTGTCAAAATTTCTAGAGCATTCAAGGAATTTTTTTTTGATTAATGGAAATGCAGGAAATTAAATACTTTTCTCTTTTTTGTTAGATAGATAAAAAACTCTTCCAAATTAACACAAACAGAAATTAAAGGAATGGTTGTAATTCAAAAATTAATGCTTGCGAAGGAAGACGGATATTATACAATAGGCTGGTGTAATTTTAATTAAAGTATTGAATCTAAAGTAAACTTTTCAAAAAGACATTTTTAAGTTGTCTTTCCTTTATATATATTCTTGCAATGGACACTAAATTTTTAATGCAGGAATTTCTGTATTTTTTGGAATAGATCGATATCCATAAATCACCTTGCTCTTATTATTTTTAAATGTAACTTTATTTCTTGATTTTTGATGGGTAAACAGTTCATATGTTGAAGTTTATTTTCGAATGCAATCAACCAAGAATTTGAATTCTGTATCCCTATTTATAATCCCGGAAACATATAGCTAGTTGATAAAAAATATCGAAATGATAATAGTTTAGTAAACATTACATAATATTTCATGATTGGTGCCTTGAAACACTAGCTTGAAACCTGAAACAGTCGCACCTTCTATTCTACTATTATTGCAATCATTATATTAAAAATATCACAGATTATATAATTATATATTTTTCATGATGAATCTTAAAAAATAATCACCCCTTCTCAAAACAAAACTTTTTTGAATGAGTTAGAGAATTGTTCATTAATATCCAAGCATCTTGCGTACCTACCATACTTTCCTTCAACGGGTGTTAGGAGCTTTTCATTATTGATAGAGTTCATATCATGTGTAAAAAAATTGCATTAACTGTATTTATAATTGAAATTCATTCACTTCAAATTCTGACATTATTCGCCAGCAATGTCATTTACCAAATTAAGAAAATAGTATTAAATCTTTTTTTTAAGTTTGATATTCATTACGATTATATTTTATGTTCCAAAGAAGAAAATTATAATGATTATTTATGGTTTTAATATATATAATAGAAATACAACACATAAGGGGATACCTGCATACAGTGAAGTTCTGCTGTAATCTCAAATAATTAAAAAAGCATCACCCTTATCTTCATCATTAAATTAATAACTTTAATTCTGTAAACTCATTTTTTATACTATTTTTGATTTCTGATACATATATTAGAATGTCTGGTATTTTATTAACCATACTCTATAATAGGCTCATTTCAATTCATATATTCCGATTGAAAATGATACCACAATTACAAAAATATGAAATAATCCTTGAAGCATGCCAGAAAATTTATCGTTATGAAGAATTTTACAGAATAAAGTTAAAGCTCAATTCAGTCAACTTGGTGAAGTTTTTGAAAATGTTATACAAATTTATGGATAAGCATATAAGATTTTTTTTACTCTGCTGAATGGTTCAATTAATTTTTCAAAACTGTATTTATGTTTTTATAAAAGTTTCTTTGATATACTTTCATTATCCTTCTATCGAATTGAATGATAAATGACTAACTTACATTTAATTTGCACTAAAACTTGATGGAAACTTTTATTCTTTTTATGAAGCAGCAATACGTTTCTTTGTTGTTATTTTTACACGTCTTTGTTCCCTTAAAACATTATCAAACACTTTGGATTCCAACATATTATGAAAAAAAAGCGTTTCAGAAGAAAAGGGCATTGAACAAAGATATAAAATATTCAAGAGTTTAAAGTTTGACAAACTATGCTGCAATTCTTATTCATAAGATGCATATAAATTAGGTGGACCTCTGTCTCCTAAAAATGACTACATGTTTGAACGGAGTGCGACTGAATGCAAATCCACTTACTTCTCCCGTTCGATGGAAAATCGGGAAATTTTTCATCTTCAAAGAGAACAACCTCTTTGAAATCTTCCATTCTTCTTTCTTCCTTAAGGTTTTTAAATTAAGGTGGTAAAAAGGGATGCTTTGGTGAAATGTTAGAATATCGAAACATTCATTGCAAACGGAATTCCCCCCCCAAAAAAAACATTTACAATTTTTCGACATTTGGAAAGGAGAATGAAAAAAAAAAATCAACGTTTTTTTTCATCTGGATGGTTATTGATTATTTCATTTGCATACAACACAAAAATAAGTGTCATTAAATATGGAATAAAGTATACATTAATTGCTGGAACATATTTTAATTTAAAACAAGAAAATAAAGTAGCTCCATTCTAATCTACATGGTTATAGAAGATTGGCTTCATTTGCTTTTTGTAAATTTAAAAATAAGATGAAACTTTGGGGATTTCATTAGATTCATTTATACAGAGCATTAGTTGTACCAAGAGATCTAATGCAATTTTCTTAAAATGTTATATTTGACAACTTATTAATCTAATGTAATTGAAAAAGAAAATCAATTCAATTTAAAAATATTTTACTTGAAGTATTCTTTTACTAAAAGGTGTATATAATTATTTCCTTCATGTGCTGACAATGCCAGAAACTATTGTTAAATCATAATAGCCATTGTTTCACTTGGTGTACTGTCTCCCAAATGAAGTTCGCTCATCATCTTTAAGGGATATCTAATTTTCTATTATTCCTATATTTACTAGGGTAGCTAGAACCAACTACTACATAATTAATATTTCATCTCTTTTTACGAATAGCCCACGGGATTATTATTATTATTATCACTAAATATAATAGAATATCAAGGTTTTGATGACTATAAAATGGATTGAAACTTCATTTTAATGGATATATTTATTAATTCATTGTTATTTACGCAAAATACATTTGAAATAAACACAATTGTTAGTTTAATAATCCTAATTCTAATTATCTTGTGTCCGAAAAATAAGGGATTAGGTTAAATGGGTAGAATTCAAATTTATTTCGTATTATAATGCTAATGTTTAAGATTTATTATGCATTATTTGCATCTTACAATTTATATTTTATGAAATATACAAAAAAAAAACAATATTTCATGTAAACACTTTAATTTTAAGAATAAGAGGTTCATAGAAATTTTCGCTTGAATTCATGAGATTGATATTATATTTTTTCTATCAGCTTTTCGCTGCTAAATATTTTTTCCCTACCTTTCTTTGCACAAAATGTGTTATTTATTGTTTATTTTATTTGAGTATAAAATTACAATTAAGCATAAGTTTCTTTAAGTAATAAAAAGTTATTAATATCACAAGCGTTTAAATCGAAGAAATATTTAAAACATGATTCGGCATGATCGTTTGTCAAATGAATATAAAAAAAAGTTTAAAGTACTGAATGAGAATCTAAAGAATGAAGTCTTTAAGAACTAATTGTACTAATATACCAGATCAAATTCCTTCAAACAGTGATTACGATATTCAAATATGCAAAGAGATCAGTCATTGTCATTTTTTAGCAAATGCAAACGCATACATTTTTTTGAATTATTACTTTAACTTTAATAAAAATAAAATGTCATTAAAACTGTTTTCATTTTTTTACTTAATTCATATTGTTATTTATTAAAATTTGTGTAATTTTTTTGTTATGTATGAACATTATTTTCTCTCATCCCGTAAAAATTATGGGTTAAAAAAGTTTATTTTGTACGAAATAAAAATGCAAATTCATTTGATTTGAACGTACTCAAAACTCTGCATATACTCCAATTATAATTCAAATAAAAGAATCGTAATTTTTAAATCAGAATACAGAATATTTTGTTCTATAGAGACTTCATAGGATTCAATAAATATATTCATGATCACATAAAAAAGAAAGGAAAAGACCAGAAAATATATGACAGAAACATAATTTTTTGTCTAAATACCAAGCTTATTTTCTTTCAACCGTCATCTCAATAAACAATAAGATTGCAATGATAAACTCAATCTTCGTTTTTTGAGGCTATACCATGTTTGGGGAAGAAAGGAAAGTTTATTTCAGAGCTCTGACATTCGTTCTTTCTTGGTCTTTCTCTGAATGAATTACCACTTTTTTGTGGCTATGCCATTTCCTGTCCCATACCTTTATGATCTTTCTCCCAGAATCTAGCATTCCTCTTGCAGACTCACTTGTTACCATGGTTACGAAAGGATGCTGTAGAATAATAATCAAGTACCACTGAGTTTCCACAGTTTCCCTACACATTTTCATATTTGCTATTCCGAAAACATGCGATCCCCAATGAATCTAATAGTTATCACTAATTATAAATTATTTTACAGGTAATTAGAAAATATGTTTTGTTCATTTTTCCGTATATTATCTCGACTAGTAGGATTTTATCACTTAAAAATCATGCACTTTGATTTATCTCAGTAATTTTAACAGATAGTTTGAAAATTCCTACTACTACGTAAATTTTCTTCTAAAGTATATTTGGGAATGATTTTTTAAAAGGCATTACAAAATACACAAAGTAACTTTATGAAATATAGAAATTTCTTTTGAGTCATGGAAACACTGTGTAATGAAAAAGTAGGTTTTTTATTAACTTTATTATTAAGTAATGATATTTTTTCTATATGACATTTACTTTAGAAATTTTCTCAAAAACTTACATTATTGCAGAGTATTTTTTAAGTAACCATCAAGTACCTGACATGGTAATATTAATAATTGTGGTACATCACGGAAATTACAAATGATAAAGCTCAATGAGTATAATAAAATAAAAATATCAGTACATCTACAAAGATTAAAATATCTTATACAAATATTACTTACTTATCTTGATTGTTTTCGATATACTCCGGTTTAAAATTAAGGAAACTCTTTAAACAAAAATAGTTTTTCATAAATTCAATAAAATCTGCGTTATTTTAAACTGGTGAGACCGAACTGTTTAAACTTATTTTTATAAACTGTTGAGAATTTTAAAATTTCAAAATACTTTTTCTGTTAAGATATTTAAACAGTATTTTTTAAAAAACTTTTAAAATCATCATTTGTTTTTTTAATTCTGCCCATAAAGTTTTTAGTATTTTCTGATCACATTTTGCAGAATTCTCCCAGTGTCTAATTGCATTTCTGATTTTGAATTGAAATATCTGATTTTGGGTATCATAAAAAAAAAATGTGCTGCTTTAGAAAGTATCCAATTTGTACACTTCTGCTATCAACAAAAAAATCTAATCATCATTTTAAAAGTGCGTTGTCTATTTGTATTAAATTGATATACCTCAGTTTCCACAAAAAAAAAATCAAGTAGTTTAAATAAATGTTTTTGCAAATAATTTTTCTAGTTTAATTTCGATATGAATAGAAGAAAATGATTGAATTTTTTTAAAAAAATGCCTCGATTCTAATTAAAACCTCATTGCAAACCATTGATATTAAATGTAAAATATGAATGAATTCAGTAAAATTCTTAAGAAAATAATTTTAATAAGAATTTGAAAGGTTTAAATACAACTATATAAACTTTTAAATCACTTTTTTTAATGAAATAAAATTCTATTGTACAAATTAATGTAAATTTAATTTTCTTGAAATTAAAATCCTGAGTAGTTATAACTAAATTTTCCCTATAAACAGCATCCTGTGATACAAACGGACGAATGGATTGCAGTGAAATTTGATGCATAGACTATAGATATGAGCACAAGGAATTTCCAAAATAAATAAAAATAATTCAAAATATTCAACAGATGGCGCTTTTTCCGAAGAAAAAAAAATATTAATTCCAACACTATAAATGGCCAAAATGGAATATTGAAACAATATAAACCTTTAAAGATTAAATTCTTATTCCTTGTCATCGAAATACATCAAGTAAAGGTGAGGAAAAAATAACAGCACTCTTAGTGGGAGAAAACAATTCAGTTCGAAAAAAATAAAAAATGGATTAGAACAGACACAAGAGGAGCAGAGTAATCATGTCCAGGATGATGACGTTCCATTTGATCACTCTCATTTACCTGCAAGATTTCAAGTCGATGGACAGTGTGTTCAATATTAGATCATAACTGATCAATTGTGATGCTTCGCACATTAGGAGTTAAGAAATTCCTTAAGTCATTCAATGCCGCAACAATATACCACCATCATTATATTTGGACACATTGACATAAAACATATCACCGACTGCTAGCGTTTCTGATCTTAACCTGTTTTGCATAAAGCTATCTCTTAGCAAGCATGCATATCTCGATATATTTTTCCTAGAATGACAGCTTTTCACAATTTTACATTTTAATGCTGGTTCTGGATTGCTAATATTGTTTTTGTATTCCCTTATGGTCGTTTATTGCAATGAATTTAATGTTTTTCCGAGAGTGCATCTTGTGTATAAACTTTTTACAGGATTCCAATGCAATTTGTTCATCCATTTGCGTTATAGTATGCATTTCATATATGAAATTTAACTATAACCACCCTGTACTTTAAGAAACCTTCATTGAATGATCACTGTCATTTTCACTAATATTTTTTCCAGACATCAAAACATCTTTTTATACAGCTTCTAACATGTTCTGCATCCTTTCTGCATATTATCATAAAATAAAGTGGTACTTTTCAAAATTAATGGCATCGAGAAATCTATCATAATAAAAGTAAACGGTAAATTATGCTACGGTTTTTTAAAAACTAAATTTCTTTCAAAAATGGCCCAAATTCAGCTTTAAAATATTAACCCAAAAAATCTAGTGAAATAATTGAACTTACAAAGAAACTAATAATGGATAATTTAACTAACAAGTAATTGAATTTGTAAAAACTTGTTTTGATTTATAACAAAGCAAAAAGATACATGTATTACCAGTAAGAACATGAAATAAAACAATATAAGTCAGGCCCTGACAGTCATTCAAAATTATGCCTGTTTAAAGGAACCAAAAGTTTGTTAAGCTTTTTTTGAAATTTTCTGAGCCTTTATCTATAAGCACAGAAGAATTTTAAGACACAAAATTGGAGTTTTCTTCGATTTTATGTGCCAAAACGCTTTAAGATAAATTCCTCTGTTAGTAGTTAATCTATAATTACTTGCGACACTCATTGTGCTTATAACTAACAGAAAAGTTTTGTCTACAACCATGGTCATGTGTATCACTTATTAATTCTGGAAATCGTAAAACAAGAGAAATATACTGGGACAAATAATT
This sequence comes from Argiope trifasciata, assembly GCA_026543055.1. Taxonomy (NCBI): domain Eukaryota; kingdom Metazoa; phylum Arthropoda; class Arachnida; order Araneae; family Araneidae; genus Argiope; species Argiope trifasciata. Next base: position 1,403,183 of record JAPMOQ010048238.1, read on the forward strand.
GAATGAGAAATGTATTCATTATATGGTTTACAAAACATGAATTCAAACTCGTAAAGACCTGTGTATAAGTATTTTCAACAGCCATTCCATCTCTTGCAGTAACTTCATTTGCTAACAGATACTGGCAAATGCCTCTTACGGAATGCTTTTTAAGATTTAATTGTGAAAATCAACCTTGCTAATCCACTATTCATCAAGATATACTCACTTTTTTAATAATTTGTTTAGCAGATTCAGGTTAATGCTGTCATCCATGAAAATAACATTAGTGAATTTAAATTTATACACTTAATCATTAAAGTTTATATAATTCTATTTTAAGTACATGTTCCTTGCAGTTTGATGATTTTGATTTGGCATCCAAACTTTAAAAAAACTTCCTCCTAATTATATTGTATATTTATATGTATTTAATAATTAATAGGCTGTTGTTGCTCCTTATGACACTTATCATTGACAAGCCCATTGTTGTGCCGATAGCGATTTAAGCCGATAAGGGGCATCTCTTGTTTTCGTAGTGCCAACTAAGGTCAAGAGTACAACTTTGCAGTTCATGCATCACTCATTCACTTGCACGACCCCTTTTAACTGGAAGGCGCTTCACATATAGAACAAAGGAAGATCAACCAAGAATGAACCGAGAAGCAAAGGAAGACTGGAAGGCGCGCTATATCTGTACCAGGAAGCCGGAAAAATTAATATAATAATATGTTTCATTGCAATTTAAATTTATATATTTAACCATTAAAGTTTATATAATTTTATGCTAAGTATATATATTATAAAAAATTTGTGCTAGTCCAAAGCTCGATATTTTTAACTTGTGAAAATGTAAATGACTATTTTTAATGTTTCAAATAAATCATCTTCATTTAATAGTTTGTTTGATCCTTCTTCAAAACATTAATAATATAAAATAATATAATGAAATAACTCACATATAAAAAAACATTTATTTTTTTAATTTTAAACCATCCGAAAATCAAATGCGATATCGTCAAAATTCCACATATTTAAGGTAACTCAAATTGCTAATGAAACAATAAATCATCGTTTTCCTGAAGATATTTTCTAATTTTCTGGAAGTTGAAACTAATTTATCATTAGTTGCAAGCCTTATTTTTATTATATATCCTTTATGGTTTTCTTAGAAATTGGAAACTTGGATGCGATGATGGGGAATTTTAGTTTCTATCCCTTTTCATATATCATCGAAAGTCGTTTTCGTTATAAGCTCCTAAAAGACAGTCGTTAGGACAAGTAGTTCTTGTTATTGTTATAGCCCAATTTATTACAGAACGCTATTTACTGCACTTTCGGTAATGGGCCATCGGATATAACCTCTTTCGGAATCGTGTACCTATCCATGCATGTCTTATAAATGCATCCGTCATATCAGTGATCCCAAGTTTTGTTGTATAGTATTCAACAGGTTTTATTTTTTTACGTGTCACATTTTCCTTACCAAACGTAATTCCGATTTCTTAGATATTTTCATTTGTATTTCTGTCAAAAAAATGCTTTTGTCTGCTGTCTTGGTCACCATTAGTATTGTTCTTATTTTACACCATCTAAGTCTTTCGCAGTTTTCTGAAATTTTCCAAGTCTTATTCGAAAGTAATATTTTGGTGTTCGTATCCAAAAGAAATTCAAATCCAGTTTGATTTTGAGATAAAATTAAGTTTACTTAATTATCTTTAGTACTTAAAAATTAAGTTTAATTACAAAGGAACATTTAAAAATATTATTAAAAAATTGGAAATTTTTTATGAACAGTGATTGGTGTTGTTGCATAGGTAAATGTGTTATATAACTGGTAGAAAATTTTATTTTTATGTGATAATATGTTCGTTGCTGCAGAGAAATAAAACTTCTACCGAAGCTGTTTATTTCATATTCAATAGTTTTGTGTCCAAATGTTTGTTTCGTAAACAAACACTTTTTTTTTCAATATGCATGGTATATTCAACAAGTGAAAACTTGAGGTATCTGAATGAGTTATAAATTCTGGTAATCGACCACAATGGCGAATTTTTGTTACGTTGTTATTTCTTGTATTTCAGACTTTCCTCTTCCCAAAACAGTTTATCTTTTCTAAGGCCTGACCTACCATTCAGAGTCACATTTTCTTTTCAACTAAAATTTATCTTTAATTTCAATTTTTTAAAAAATTAATTTTCATAAAAATTCTACCCGTTAACATGATAACTCAAAAACTAATAGATGCATTTAGATAAAAAATTTCAGAGTGTGTTTTAAATGATATTGGCGATGAAATGAAACAAAAGCGTGATTGTTGGTGAAATACTTTTTCATTTACAAATGTTTTTAGAAAATTAAGTTGTGAATTTATGAAAAAAATGCACATATACGTATATTTGTATCCATAACTTCTTTGCATCGCAAGATTTTTCTTAGAATTTGGCTCATTTTACTCATCCTTATATTTTATAACTTGTATAGAAAAAAATAGGACTGCTGCACTACAATTTTGTGTATAGTGATAACCGTTTTGGTTAAATGTTATTAAAATTTGCTACTAATTTCCCTATTTCTCAAAATACATTTTATTTTCAAATAATTTTGTTGTGTTTATAGTATTTTGTATTATAAGTCGCAATATATCGAAAAACCATAATTTGAAATACTTTTTAAAAAATCCAATTTTTGAAAAATTTTGTTTCGAATGTAGGCGAATTCCCTGAATAGATTTCATGCTTAGAAATATTATATGTGAGGTCTTTTAATATTCAATTATTTATTACATACTTCATAAATTTGTTTCAGTAGCTCATATAAACTCCAGTTTATAAGGCTTTAAATGCCTATAATCAAATTTCATGTATATGATTCTAAAAAATTATATAATAGATTAAACTCAACATTGATTTCGTTCACTTAAACGTTGAATGCAAAATTTTTCAATACTAAACACTTTCAACTCAACGCGAGTTATCTCGCTATCGACGAGATAACGCGTCCTTCAGATATTTCCGGGAAGAGAATTTTTGGCTAAAATGTGTATCTTATGTCATTTTAGATAGGCTGAACATTCTAATATATCTGAATAATACATTTACGTTTATTTATAGATAGTGAAAGTGTTAAAGACAAATGTTAAAAAACGATCGTATAAAGATATTTGACTTAATTAAACTTCTTAAACGTGACCTTAACAAACGAATAATGCTTAGAAACTAAAAGAAAAATGACTTATTTCCTAGGATCAAACGAAAAACGTAATATCTCTGATGATGATACAATTCTAATTGACAATAAGTTGACGTCTCTCAATATACTCTTGATATAATAATCAATAATTTCATAAAAACATACTTTGTTTTGATAAATGATGTACATTATTGTTAAAAAAATATTTTGCTATTTATTTTTAAATTTTTAAAAATTAAAGTGATACTTTGAGAATTTAAGAGTGTATATGATTCTAAAAGGAAATGTAGACAAACAATAAAATATTCGATGGTTACTTTATATAGGTCAGCAACTTTTTTGCATCCTAAAGAAACTCGAGCCGAGCAGTGTATGATCAATTTAATGTGCTGAATGTATTTCTTAATTGTATTTATACAAAAATTGATTTCCATTATCAATATTCAATTTCAGAACACAATCAAAAGTTTAATTTTTATTTTTACTTTTAAATGTAGGAAGAAAGGTAAGAAAATGCAATATTTGTGTAATAGCATCAAGGCCATAATTCTGTTGTGGACTCTTTGAACATAGTAATCTTGAAATATTTTTGATGATAATCATTGATACACAATTCATTAAAAATTAGCACTTAATTTAAAATTGATTTCAATCGAAAATTTAAAATGACAATGATGGTTAGAAGTTTTAACATTATCAAAAGCTATTATAAAAATAAAATTTTTATGATTTGAGTACTTTTGTTTAGCTTAGAGTTCAGCATATTATTTATTTCTCATAATAGAAAAATTATATATGAACTAATAAATTTTTTAATAGATAAGCCATAATACTTATGTGTAAAGAATTTTGAAAGGACTGAAAGCATGAGAGTAAACTTTTCTATGATTCTCCTTTCATACGATTCTGAATTTCACAATCATTTGTTAAAGTATTAACATTAAAATTTACTGGAATGAGATAGATTTTAAAATGTACATAAAATAAAATGAAAAATAGCTTTTTAGTTTCAGTGTGTGTTTAGTTAATAATCATTGTACACTATTTGAATATATTAATTAAGCCTTTATTAATGTTTTTATTTATAAAAACTTTCATAGTTTGACGCCTACAGAGTCATCTATTGATTTACTTTCGAACTTTTATATCATAACTTTTTCCACTTCTTCAAGTAAATTCAGTTCAAATTTGAAGTCACTCTGACATGTTATTCTGTTTTGGTTTTAAAAGAGCTTTTATTTAAATCCTGCCTAATTTTTCCTATTATTTAAAAAGAATTAAAATAGCCAATTTAAATATAGATATATTTTTGCAAAATTCGCATATCATCCTAATAATACGCATTTTATTAAGACTCCAGTTTCATTTGTAATTCTTAGAAAAAATAATGCATTTTTTAAAAGTAAAATGATAATACACAAAATGATTAAATTGAAATTAATTATTTATATTAATCTAATATTATAAATATATATCAATTACTATTATAATATATCTACTATTTATAATATATCACTTATTGTTTACATGTACAATACTCTTAATACGTTGATACTTAGAATTATTTTGCTGTTAAAATTCTAAGCGTTCAAGTAATCTACTTTAAATGGTAATAAAGGGATTGCACTTTCTCTTATTAACTGTATCGATAATATAGATAATAAAATGAATATAACTTCTTTTCACTTCAAGATGAAATAAATTCATGCAGTTTAATGCTTAAACGTTGGGAATTTTGATGTAAATAATATGTTGATTGAAAACAGCGCACTTGTAAATGACAAATTTTTACAAATAATTGCAGTTTATAGTATTCGATTACTTGATTAGTCTTGCACAAAAGTACACCTCTAAGTTTATTTCAGATAATTTGCCATAACATTCCTTAAATTTGTATTCAAAACCGCCTAGAAAGTTTCTCCGATATATAAATTTTCTTCCTTCTAAGTTTATTTGTATCAAATTTGTTTGTTTTATATAAGATATTCCGCGTTGCTCTATATCAATAAAATACAGGCATGCAGACATAATCTTTTATACTGTGTGATAAGAAAAATAAATAAACATGCATATTTGCGACAATGTAGATCAACTGATTCATGTGCGTTTTTATCTCTATGAAATAAATTTTAATTTAATAATTTTCAAATATTATATAAATGAGTTTTTGCCCTTTTCAGTTATATTAATGCATATTAAATTAACATAATGATACAGATTATATTTTATAAATTTGCTATACAATGACACATACAAAGCTTCCATTTTTTAATCTATTAAAAGCAATTATTTGGACAGTACCAAAGTTTGTTTATTTATTTTCTATTTTATAATATTTTATGCATTGTACTCTAGATATATTAAATCTTTTAATCGGAAATAGAATCTGAAATTTTGTATACACCATAATATTTCAAGCTTAAGTTTTGTTTATTTTTAAGGAACAACGATAGCATTTATCAAGCTCTGTTAGCTCTTATTCAATATTATATTTTGTTTCATATTTCAAGTACTTATATTATAGTTTGAATCAAAAGACTCTAGGCAGAATTAAATGACAATGAATGAGTAATTAAATATAAATTCAAAAGTCTTTTTGTGTCCAGATGACTTTTAGTTGAAGGATTTTTACTTAATTATTGATTTATTTCCACTAAAGATAGTTAAATTATTTTTTAAATCTATCAATGAATTCTCTAAGTAAGAATTTTTATTTTGAAAATAATACATACTATTAAATATCTATATATAGATGTAAAGAGATAGAGAAAAAGTTTTCTACAGTTTGAAACACAAAACAACTCAAAAATAATATAAATCTAAAATGTTTAAGTTTAAAATTCATATCTTTCATTTAAATTTACAGAAATAATGGGGGGTATTCCTTTTTTCATTACTTTTGATTTTTTTCAAAGATAATATGAATTGTTGTGTAAAAAATTATGAAATAAAAAAGCGGTGTCACATGTTCACTTTCTCATTTATTCATTTTTTTATTTAAAAGATATTTCTCAACTATAAATTTATTCTATAAACTGTTTGAATACCTATTTTTCACCATATAAGGGAATTCTCAATATAGGTTTTACTTTCGATAATGGGATACGAAATTTGAGGAATGAATGCTCTTTCTTTTTTTTCCGAATATTTAAAATTGTTCAGTCGAGGTATCGGCACGTCCATGAGGGGACTTGTCACTTAAAGGCAGAAAATATGCCATTTCACAATGGGCATCACCATCTGTGCTTTTATAGCAACAGTCATTCAAATTTTCCCAGAGAGTTAGAAGCATGAAAGAGTCGATATGGTAATCTAATTTAAGATTTTGGTAGAAAAGACAATATTTGTGTTTTGATTAGAAGTTGCAATATAAGTAGAATTTTTTAAATATCTCTTTTGACTGAAACGAAACAGGTGTGGTCTGGTTATAGCTATTCTTATTATGGAACATCTTATGGGCTAACATGCACAAATTTTGTTTTTCTTTTGAGGAGCGGACATTTCTTTCACTTCCAACTTCCGAACTTACTGTCATGGTGATGTTCATTCAGACTCTTCAAAACTAAAGTAACTTATTCCTGGCTATCAGCTTAAATCTACATTACGTTTGAGTAATTACAACTGCTTTAACTTATATAGTTTCAGCATAAATACCTTTAAAACTTTATTTCCAAAAAAAAATGAATCAAAAACATAACATTACAAAAGAAAGAATTATATTTTTAGTGTCATTTTTAAAGAAAAACATCCTAAAATAAGAACAATTAAAGCGATAATATATGAGAAGAAAATAATTTCCTTCACTTACAAACTGTTTTCCCTGCTAGGAAATTTTGGAAGATAATTTATAAACATTTTTCATTTTTTCTGAAACATTGGAGCACATTTTTGAATTCATGGAACAAATGGTATTTCTATGGAATAGAGAGAGAATTATTTTTAAAAAACGTATTTAATTGAAACATATTTAACTGAGTAAAATGAAACATTTATTAGTTTTAAAAAATTCATTGTTACCTATTTTAAATTTCTTAGTGACATCAAGTACTAAATACTTATTTAATTCTTACTATTAGTTCACTTTCTCCCAATATATATTTTCACACTCTTTCAATATTTATTTTCTTCAATTTCCAATTGTTAATAAAATAATTTTTTTCTCCACTCAAGTTCAAATACATTTTTAAAAAAAAAATGAAATTGATGACACTTGATATTAATATTTTTTAAATATTAATTCACTAATTAAGTTAAATTAAATTGTTTTTAATGTTTTAAATATAGTTTTAGCAGTTTATAATGAAAGGCGAAATCAACAGGTAGTAGTTCAGTCAGTAAACTGCAAGGTTGTCAGCATTTTTCACGTGAAGGTGAAGAATGAGAGTTTCTTGCAAAAATCAATACTTTTTTTAATTAATAATTTTGTTGATGATTATCCGATAAAAAGTAGCTAAAATAAAATTTCTCTTTGTGGACCTAAGTAGGAATTGAATTTATATATATATATATATATATATTACTTGTTTATTTAATTTTTTTAAAGTAGTTTTACAACGAATTCAGCAAAAACATAGAAAAAAATTCATTAATTTTCTAAAAACTTTTCTAAGAAATACTTCTTCACGAATATAATCTCTGAGTAATCAGGAGTAAGAAAAAGGATATGAAATGCCTTCCTCAGAATCACTTATTATTGGCCTAAAAGGGGAATGTGTAGGAAGAATCCATCAGTGAGGTATGTGCGGTTAACAGAAGATTAAAGTAGTCTTTCAGTTATAAAGTGAATTTTTTAAAATTTTATTAGTAATCTACATAAAATCTTCAAAAGCAATGAATATGATAAAGAAAATACAATGTTCTTTTTCTAATACAATTTTAAACTTTTTACTAATATTCAAACATTGGTCTGTTTCTTCTGAATTTGTGTTTTTAAATATGTATTGTAAAAATAAGTAATCGAAGAGAGAAATACATGCTGCAAAACAATAAATAGTCAAGACTATAAAGTTTTGCACATTATTGCATGAATTTCATTCATATAGTGCACATGAATAAAGTTAAAACTTTCCTTTTCTAGAAATGACCGTTTATTTGAAAAGTGTATGGCTGAATGCAAATCCATTTACTGCAGTCGTCCAATCGAAAATCGGAAAAAAATTCTTTTTATGAAAGCAAAACCTTTTAGAATATCAATATTTCGGTTCTTTTTTTAAAATTTGTTCAATGCAGGCTAGATTCACTAAAATTGTACTTATGAATGTTATATTCTCTCCCTCCATTGCAGTATGAAAAGGAGTTTCAAAACACAAGTTATATTTATTAAATTAGGAATTCCTATAAAGGTTTAGATATGAAATATTCCAGTATTATAGAAGTAAGACACACGCAAATTATTTTTTTAGAAATAAAATGTCCATACACCCAAATACATTCCTGCTTTTATTTTTAAAACGACTGCAAATATTATTTCGAAACTCTAAAAAGCTTAGTGTGACTAAATATGGGAAATTAAGTATCATTTATATTTGAGATTTAAATTTTAATATCTCAAAACGGATCGTTGGATTTATTTTTATTGAAGAAATCAAGATAATCCATTTAAATTTGGAAGTTGCGTTTACATTTGTGAAAAATAACATCGAATTAAATTTCAAGCTTGATAAATAAATTATTAAAACTATCTATACGAGATATTTCATATACGAGATAACATTTTAGTCTGTTTAGGTTTAGAGCTAGATTTGGATAATAAATAAACTCAATATTAGAAAAAAAGTGGCAACAGCATAGTTACGATATCTTCCTGATATTGGTCAAATTTCTAATTGAGAAGAATAATTCACAGCAAGATAATGCTTTAAAAATTGAGTATACGTGCCATTGCTGAGGTGGATGATTGTAGTGCACATTGAGTGGCTTAGACACCTCGTATTCATCTGTAACATTAATTGAAGACTATTATTGCTGAAGTGACACAAGTTAGTTAGTTATATTATATTAACCTTCCGTTTTGAAACAACACTAGGGTTATTTTGGAAACGACCTCGTAATTTTGAGCCACGGTCAGATGACAAGGATGACACCAGAACTGGCAGCCTCCCTCCTCTCCAGACTGTCACATTACACCAACGGAAGGGCGTTTGGTCCCGATGGATTTAATGTTCACCAGACCAGCTTACACGCCAGTCCTTCGAAGGAATCGGGCCTCGAATCTACAACCCTCTGGTTCCAATGTTGGAACTTGACCACTCTCCAACGTGGCCCTCCAATGACAGAACAAAAATAACAAATCAATCAATTGAGGAACAAAATATTATTTTATTGAGCTGAAAGAATTCTTGTTGGTTGGAATGAACCAGATGATCAATAGGTTCACGACATTAATCATTGTTCTTATTGGCATCACTGTCGTTAAACTAGAATTGGTTAAAAGATAAAGTAAAGGTCTACTGCCTTTACAGATGAAAATCCTTCGATTTCGGTATTTGCGATGATTGCACTTTGAATAAAAGAACGATTCGTATAGAATGACGTAACCAGCGAGCTCTATAGACACATCCATTCTAAAAAACAGTAGATGTACTAGACATTATCCCAAGCATTTTGATTGAAATTTGATATACCAGACATGTCGTTTAACACCTAAATCTTATTATTCTACCTTTTTATTAGGATTTCCTTTTTATGATTCAGTCTACCATTTCATTAAAAATATCTTCTCCAATTTATAACTTTTCATTGTGATTAATTATATATATGAATAGACATCATATATACGCTTTTGCATTAATCTAGTTACATATTATTTTACTCAACAATTGTAGTAAATATTTTAAAAAAATTGTTTTACAGACTTTACTTACCTAGATTTTTAAAATTTTCCAAAACAGTGTTTTTTTTTATTTTAAATAACTATATAACTCTATTTATTTCATTTCCTCAAATTTGAGGTAAATAAATTCTGCTTTCAGAATAAAGTTAATTTTAATTGTAACTGGAATACAAAATATCTAACACAACACAAAATAAAAAAAGAAATATTAGTTTTTTTTTTTTTTTTTTTTTGAAAATACTGCGAAAATAATATCTATACTTTGCAGTGTCTACAAACTTTAAATAAATTTGATTAAAATGGTTTCGCTTTTAAATACATATTAATTGTTTTGAGTATCCCCCAATTTACGAATTATATGTAATATTTTCTCATTCAATTCCAAGAACTGAATAAATTCTTTCACTGATAAATGGAAAAAATAAAAATTTCAACTCTAGCAAGATGGAGACAAAGATTATAACACGACTTTTATACCTATGTGCCATCCATATTTCCTTTCACAATCGACTCTATAAACAATGAATCCTGAAAGACAAACTCAGTATTTGCTTTTTTGTCTTATTCTTCGACTTGTTTAAGTTAAAAAAGTATATGGCTTCAACAAAAAAAAAAACTATTCTCTCCATTGTTCACTCCTCTTAATGGGTTATCATCTTGTGACAATGTCATTTCCTGTCTCAACCTCTTATAACCCTTTTTCCAGACATTCTTTTATCTTCGGAAGCCTTTTTTTTTATCATGGTTATGAGAGAGAGGGGTAGAATAACAATCAAGTATTCGGTGATCTCAGACACTCTTCTAGCACGTCATCTTTATTGGTATGAGAAAAGACACAAATTTCCCAAGATTTAACCTGTTTGCAGTTGTACCACTGATAATGTTGCTGTCAGGTTTCGCTGGCTCTGGAAGTATATACTTCTTCATTATATTGGAAGTAACAAAATATTCTAAATATTCTACATGCGTTACATGCTTCCAGTGATATAGTGGTTAATTTATATCTTTTATGACGGAATTTGAAATTCACATTTGATGAAATTTTTGAACAATTAAGTTTCTACGAAAGAATGAAATGGCTGGTTTTTGCCACATGTAATTCCAAAGAATTTTTTGCTCAAAGTCTCTTGGAGGACCATCCAGAATCCTTTCAGTTCCTTTCTCATTCAAAATCGTTTAAAACTACAAGGTTCAGATTACAAATTTTAGTGAATATTCTATACAATCATGGATATGGAACAAACAAATTATCGCAATTTATACTCATGAAGATGCTTCTTGACAATCAGAAGATTAAATGTGACAACTGCATCGTATGCTACACCGTGAGAACCAGATAATGTACTTAAATTCTAGAAAAAATTTATCGTAATTTAATTATTTCTAGAATTAAATTTAATTATTTCTAGAATTAAGTTT